>JAKSZP010006825.1:0-124824 GCA_022478985.1 Massospora cicadina | reverse complement strand
GGAAACCATTTATGACTCTAAGATGAAACTGTGGTGGAATTTGTCAAGTTCATCAAAGAAAACACCAGACATAGATAACAATTAGGATGTGGCCATGAAGATCTACAAGGAAAATGCAGATGGAAAGAGAAAGGTGGGACCTGATTATTTGGATGGAGCTCTCATGATGCTTGATGCTAGGAATATCCCAATAAAGCAGCCGTGCAAGAAACAGGGACCAAAGAAGATATGACCCTACCTCATTTTTAAAAAGTGGGTCATGACTCCTACCAGTTGGATCTCTCACCTATGTTCTGAATCTTATCCACATTTCATATAAGTTAAAAACTTTGTTTAAGGGGCCCCTTCCTGAGACCCCAGAATTGTACCTTGTTAAGGGGACACCTTATTAGAAGTAGAGGAGATTGTGGCCTCCTGTTAAGTAAAGAGATTTTTGTGTAATTACCATCATCTAAAGGTTTTGATGCCACAGAGAACATTTGTGTTTTAACACATATATGCACTCATGAATAGGACCTAATGATGCTTTCTACAAGCTCTCCCCAAGGCTGCTGGTTTAAAACAACCCCGCAGTAATCACCATGAACTACTCCTGACCACAAAACTTCTCACTTGCCGAATTCCTTGAAGGAGGGGTGGCGCTTTATAGACTTGAGGTTGATATTATGTCTCATGTAATTTTTGTGGTTATAAACCATGGGAGCAAGAAGGAGGTTACTAAGGCAAAATGAATTAAATTAGCTTCCCTTTATGATCTTAAATATACCCTAGATCAACGTTGAATAAGTTCCAAGTATGATCAGGTTGGTACCAAGGTGTCATGTGATGGGGTTTCCAGCGTTACATCACCAGCCTTAAATTTAAATGTTACTCTAACTAGTATAATATGTCATTACATCTGATTGCCAATTAGAAAATTAACTCTTATTTGTAAAGACAATATTAGAAATTATGGAATATTCACATTTAACTTAAACTTGAGTTCAATTATACTTGAGCTATGATGCCATCATTGATAAGAATTTTGATTCTATTGGCTAGATTTGGCTCAGTCACATGATTAAATGACCATGTACTATCCCCAATCACCTTATAGCCATTTTACATTAGAGATACTTTTCATAGGTCAAATATATTTTTAGCACTCTATTAATTTTTTTATCTGATAAACCCTTGGTTTGGCCTGTCCGCGGACCTCCTTTTGAGGTATCTCACAACATAGGCACTTTTATGCAACAAAATATTCACTGAATTAGTTCATCCATCAGTAAAGTCTTGATTTATTATAATCAAAGCTTCAAAGGGTCAAAGCCCCGATTTACAAGAAGCCATAAACCTTTTCTTGGAGACTAACCAAGTCATTGCCATTTGAGGCTATTTGCGTTTTTTATCTATAGATATTCTCCAAGTGAGTCATCCTATTGTCAACACCATCCGCAATGTCTGATTACCATTTGTTTTAGTATTAGTTCTCTGGTTCTCTACTTTGTAATCCCCAACACCTTTCCAGGTCCAGGAGAGGTACAGACATTCTCCTCAAAACATAGTCTAAGAATAGGTTTTTACTAACAAATAAGGAGAGCACACCATACTATTCTTTACTAACAATGGCTTTGAGCTCATGAGTTCTTTGTCTTAGTCATACTGGTAGCCTGTGAAGTTACTGATAAAACTAAATTCCCTTTTTAAATAGATGCTTTTGTTATAGTTTCTCATAAGCACTTGGTTCTCATTGGTGCATAAATTACAAACTGAGAAGCACTTAAATTTAGGTCTGATAAATACTATTTGGTCAAGACAGGGAGACAAATGTGTATGCCTCATGTAATTTACAACACATAACAATTAGCCATACATAATCAATACAATGAAGATTGGCCAAGGATAATAAAGCATCATTAAGACGAGTTCTCTTTTGCTTTGATTGACGAAATCAAAGGCAAATTTAAAGTCTTTTAAAACAAAAATCAACCACTCAAATTGAGCAATAGAAAACAGAATGTTGATGCTATCGACACCTGCTGCCCCAGCTTGGGGTGGTGGTGTGCCACCTTCTGGCATCCTTTGGCCACCGCCAAAGTGCATCTGGGTTGGCTCTGCTAGCCCTCCCAATGCCAACTGGCATTATGTCCCACCTCATGTTTTAGCCCAACATCTTGCAAGCTCGCAGGTGGTGCTCTGGAGCCATTGGTGCTCCCTCAGAGCAACCTGCATTTTGGCCTCTGGGTTAAATAAGGGAATCTTTTACCATACGTGAGTGTGGCCATCATTGAAATGGACATGGCAGTTTTCAAAATCACCGGATATATTGGCTTTCACCCTTTAGTGGGCTATTTTGATCACAGATTTATTCTGAGCTAATGCAGTGGCAGCATCTAAGCTGCCAATTAATTATAAAAACATACTGATTCCCATTGTTTGCACATGGCTCCCATATGAGGCTACTAAGGTTCCAGTTTGCCAAGTTGCCGTCATTTCTCTCCCCAAACGCCCTTCACCATGAACTGACGAACGGTTTGGTCATTTATGGTGCAGAACCCATCTTGCAGTTTGTGGTCTCCAACGGGGTGGGTCAGTTGGCAGGGTCTCATGCCTTTGCAATGATCCTACCTTTCCATTGTGACACCCCCATAATGATTACCCCCCAAACTGTGATCATATCTGCTCCTGATCACCCTTTTTGGGCGTGTGTCAAAAATGGCTGCACCATATGCCCTTGTGCTTTGAATTTGATCATTAGAAGCGCAAGTTCCCCTTGGCTTCTGCCTCCGCCGCTTCCGCTTCTCTTCCTTCTGGCGCCTGGCTGGCTGCTGCCTTGGCCAGATTTTTTGAGTGGGGCTCGATTCTCTTGCCTCCTACCTCAGCTAATTCTGGAGTTGCTTCCAAAGAAGCAGCCAATCAAAATCAAATATTTTAAACATTCAATGGAATTATGAATCCTGAGCTAATCGCTGAGAAAGTTTTGGCTGAGCTGCTGTGGTCAACTGTTAGCAGCCAATCAGGACCTGCCACTGCACCAAATCCGGTGGCTGGCCCAGCATTAGCAATTTAGATCCATTCTAAGTTCTCAAATTAATTGATGATATGGATAAGCCTTACAAGGTAAGCCCTATTTTGATTTGGAGGAGTTTTTTGTAAATCCTCCCAATTCATGTCCCCACTAATTTGATCTAAAAATTGTTTCCCTGATTATATAAATATAAGCAAAATGGCAGTAGAAGCAGAAGCTGCTCCCGCCAACACCCTCCTCTGCCAACATCTTCATGGGGCGATGGAACTTTTTGTCAAGGGTATTCCCATCCCAAATTTCCCTATGATTTTGATAAGGATGTGAAATAAGAAATTGAAGAGCTTGCTTTTGGTGTGAGCCATGCCTACATCAATGCAGCAAAAACCTCCCTTTTAGACCCCAATTATTCCCAAACCCACTAGTGCATCAAGTCTTTCTCATGTGTGCCTGCTCTATCACTTTCGCTGAGCATCAACTTGCTCAATACATTGAGGCAATGGACACCGCTGGCTTCATTAACGAAGAAAACACAATTATACCTCCTTATGCCACATGTCGCTGATGCCCCAACCCCTATGTTGTCTGCCATGGACCGCCAGCTAAAGTGGGCGCCAGACAAAAGTTTTCCCAAATTTTCCTCACCTTCTGATATGGTTTCCTAGGCTGACAACTTAGGGGCTATATAAAAATTTTCTTTTATTTCTAATAATCCCTTTATTTTGGCTCATTTGTAAATAAAGATCCACGGCGGCTCCCCCTTTTGGTTTGGGCACCATTAGTGCTAAAAAACATCATTAAGACGCTTTTTTGGTGGCTCTGAGCCAAGAGAGTCAATAATATAAAAAGTGATCTGTGTGTCTATGACTGCAGCGTGAAGTAAATCATGTAAAAAAGTGAGTATGTTTCTTGCTCATAGGGTGTGAGGCAGTAACTGTAACTCTGATAAACCATTATTTGGCAACATGGTAAAAATTTAATACCAAATTAATATTACAAAGTGACGTTTCCGTGATGGCTAGGATTTAATTAGGCAAAAGCAATTAATCGGTTCCTTTTGCTTTAACCAGTAATATTATTGAAATCAAATTTTAGAAAAAAGTATCTTCTTGCCAACTATTTTGCCAGCGCTAAACCTAGTTTATGTCAACTAGATTGACGCCTTCATTCCCACAAAGGGCTGCGGTGCTCCGCCTCCTGGTGGTTATTGGACAACGCCAAAACGCCCACAGGTTGGCCCAACAAGACCTTTGAACACTTCCTGTCACTACTTTCACCTTAGGTCCTAACCCACCACCTTGAACACTCCCAGGCGGTGCTTTAAAACCCCTGGTGCTCCCTTGGAGCAACCTGGGTTTTACCCTTTGGGGCAAATATAGGAACCTCATCCCCTAAACAAGTGCAGACATCATTGAGATGGCCAAAGCAGTTTACAAACCCACTAGATTTATATATTTCCTACCCTTCAAGGAGTACTTTGATCTTGGCTTCTAATATGAATCCCACGTTATTGCAGCAGCACGGAAACCATTAATCTATATAATATTTAATATCAACAATTAGGGGGTGGAAGGCGAGTCAGTAGGGCGTATGGCTCTCAACCTGAAGGTTGCAGTTTTGATTTCCACCATTCAACCATTGATCGGTGTGTCAGCTAAAGGAAGCTATTGGCGGTTAGTAGGTCTATTAACATGAAAACCTTACCCATGACATAACTAGAAAAATTTGAGTCCTTATACAGACTTGGAAAAACTTTTTTTGATGGAGTTGACCCTGCTCAGGTTTCATGTTATTTCTTTCTTTTTTTAGTAATTCCCATCCCCTGGTCAGCTTGCCTCGGTTAAACAAAATAAAATTAATACCAAAAATTAGGACTCACTTTCCAGATGAGGCCACATTAGTACAGAGCACCAGCTTTCCTTCCCACCTCTCCCCATACGCCTCTGTCACAAACTCATAAAGGGATTGTTTGACTTCAGTGCTGACCCCATGCTGAAGATCATGGTTCCAAATGGCACTAACTGTCTCTCTGGGCCTCATGCATTTGTAACGATCCACCCTTTCTGCTGAACACCCACCTCATGATACCCCCCACAACGTGATCAGATCCACCCACGATCATCACTTCTGGGCATGCGTTAAAAACAGCCATGCCATTTGTCCCTTGTGATTTGTTATCAACTACTCAGAGCGCAAGTGCCCAGCATATTCTGCTGAAGCTGCCTCTGCCATTCCTCCCTCTGGAAAAATCCTTGAAACTGATTTTTAATAAATTTTCACATGGGTATCAATTTTTCCCAACCCTCAACTACTGCAAGCACTGCTACCACTGCTCCGCTCAACTAAGTGTTGACCGCCTGACCCATTCCTATGCAGATGGCTGCTCATGCAACAGAAGAATTGCCATGGTCTACTGTGTGTGTCCAACCAGCTTTTACCACCCCAATAATTCTGTCGCTGGCCCAGTGCTGGCCATTTCAAATACATCTAATGCTTTTGAATGGATTGACACAGATAAAATTAATTATGGAATTAAACCCAAATTCGCCTAATCAGAATTTATTTCAGCTAGCCGACTGATTCAACTCCCCGCCATCATTTCCATCCTTGTAATGGTTTCCCTGTTTACAAAACATTTCATCAAAAGGCTGTTGATGCAATCTCTGCGCCCACTGACTCCCTCCTCTGCCAAGCCCTACATAAAAAATCAAGACACTTTTGAGGGCCTTACTTTACCTAACTTACATACAGATTTCACTGAGAACACAAATTTATTTTAAAGAGCTAGCTTTTACAGCTGGCTGAGCATGTATTGACGCAGCAAGATCTTTGCTTTATGACCAAAACTATCCCCAAAACTACCAGCACATCAACTTTTTAATTGTGTGCCTAATATTATAACCTTTGCTAAAGTTCAAATCTCCCAATATGCTGAGGTGATGAATACCACTGGCCTCATTGATGAGGTGAAACATCACCTCTTTCTCCATCTTCCACGCACTTCTGACTCTCCAACCCCTTTTTTCTGCTTTTTCTTCCACCTGAAGCTAATCAGATGAAAATCCCCTGACCCCTTTTCCCCTTCTAGAATGGATTCTTAAGCTAACACCACAGCTCCATTCTAGGAATTTTTCTTCTAATCTTCCCTTTGTTTTGCACACCATAAATAAGGATGTGCGGAGGATTCTCCTCTTGGGTTGAACACCACTGTTACCAAAAAAGAAGTAGTTTATATAATGGGAATGCGCCCTGGAGATTTGATAGTAAATATAATTCTATAGAATAACGCTGGTGCAGGGGCAAAGTATTTTAGTCAAAGGCCTCAATCCGAGACTTAATGTTAATTATTGATTAGGTAAATATTTAGTTTGTTAATATGATTGGGCATTTCTTTCCCATAGCAATCACACTAGTTACTAAGATTCAATATAAACAGCAAAATTTTATAATTACACAGGCGAAAATGGGCGATATAAAAAAACAAATTTAAATTGGGCTAAAATTGTATCAGGAAATGAACAAAACGGTGTACCAAAGGGCAAGAAACGCCCTGAGGGACTGGGAACCTTTGTTGCCAAGAAACCACAACCTCAGACACCATCTAGGTTTGTGGATTTCACTACTAAACAAAACCTGTACAGGGAAATCCAATATTCTCAACCCCTATCACAGGTAGAGCACGGTCCCCAACTCTTCCTAGGGGTTGATTCTCCAACTCTGTGGGAGAAAGTGGGTGAGACAGGCCTACCTATTCCCCCACATAGTGTACGTTACCGCCAATACAATCCACCGTGGCTGGATTGACATGTGATTTGAAACTGTTGAAGATGCAGACGCCATTGCAAAAGTCTGTGTCAAAATTGCCCTCCATTAAGGCAAACAAATTGTGCGCACCATGTGCAGCAGATGGAACAAAGCAAACACTTTTTTCATCTCCTTCAACTTTCTCCCAACTGACATTCCCTGCAAAGTAGTTGAGGAAGAGCTCCAAGCCAGAATTACCAGCTACGGAGAGATCAAACAATTCAAACACTGATGGTTTCACCTGATGCTTAACCTGTGCACAGGTAAGTCAATAGCCATGATCAACCTGCTCCCTGAGGTATCCAAAGCCTCACAAAAATCCTGTGCACAGCAGTGTTTCACCTCCCATTTGGTGCATGTCAAAGGTACTCCAAATCACATTGGAACTTGCACCGCCTATCTGTAACCATTGCAGCGCATTGGGGCACAAGGTGCATGCATGCCCCGTAAAGGAGGGCATATTGGCCCCATACTTCTGTGAAAACACCATGGATGAGGATAGTGAAGACTCTGGCAAAATAACTGACTCCAACCTCGCCTTTCTCTGGGGAGAAGATGGGCAATACATACTAAAAGACCCAGTATCACACAAAGTGCGCAAAAGGGCACAGAAGGCCCAGAAACGGGTAGCTTCCATGGCTTCATCACTTGCAGCCTCCTCCATCAACCCCAGTCAAATTCAGAAGGATATAGAGTAAGATTAACCAAGCCAACCAATCAGAGCAGACTACCAAAGATAAATTTTTCTCAACAATTTAACTGAATCACCACATGGTACTAATAATACGAATATAGACAGACAATTTAGCTCCACTATTAGCAAAAAGTGTGGGTCCCACATCTACAAATTCAAGCCCCACAACCACAGAAAACAATCAGCACACCGCAATGAACCACCATGAGTCACAAGTGAAGAAGACTGACTCAAACCCTAACAATGGAAAGATCTGCGAGAAATTATCACAGGGTAAGGGATCATATGATGACACAGATTGGAAAGGCCCAATAACACGTAGCAAGTTCATGAAATGGTGCACTGGGTTTGATTTAGATGACACTCCCAACTGCTCCTTAGGCGCTGCGGGCAATTCAGTGTCAATAAGGACGTTAACCTTTGTGGGAGCCAGGGCTCAATCATCCCAAGACAAAAAGCTGGACTTCCTGAAAAAACCCACTGTAGATATCTTGGCCATCCAAGAAACCCACTGTCTACAGGGGGAAGAGGGTTCCTGGTCATCCAGGGTATCACCATCCCAATCATTATGGACGTTTCACTGTGGGGTTGTAAAATTTACTTGTTTGGTTATTATTGGCAAACCTTAGTAACCTTTTTACTGCACAGGTTTTATTTCTTTTGCAATTTATCTGCGTTGTATAGTATATTAGATTATCAGTTGATAATAGTATGATGACTATTATCTGTAGTTGAGTATGAATTTTTAAATCTCGGCCCAACACTCAGCCATTATTCCAGATTCAATACTTGAGATGGCATGATCTAGGTTTTCATTACCTCGCTCTGTCCAACCCAATCTTCGCTGAGATTCCCTGCTGACAGTCTCTTTGATCCAACACACAGTTGGCAGCAATCCTCAATTGAGTCTCCTTCTTCTCAAGATTTCACTAAGATCTTTACTCTTTTCACTAAGAGTCTTCTAATTATCGCACACAGCAATAAAATCCTTAAGAAAAATAACACAATTGAAAGCTGATAATAGTTTACTACTTAAACTATATACTAGATAAAAAACTATAGAACTTCTTTACTAAATTCTGTTCTCTTAAATAATGTTTTATATTATAAGAGAATCCTTGGGAATTTGTAGTGGGATTCAGTTGTCTGATACTCAGTTGACACCTCTTCAATGAAGAGGCAGCGGTTCTCATTGAATCACCCATCCTCATCTCAGCAGCGATGGTCTTCTCCATCCTGGCAGGATTCCATCGTTGGACATCCTTGAGACCTAAATGGAAAGAGTTGGAAAATGTGTTCCTAACGTTTTCCTCTCGATCCAAGTGAACAAACCATATTTGGCTAGAGACCTGCTTAGGTAATGGGACTTATTACCCATTAAGGCAGGTCATGCAACAACTGATAGATTTTCTAATTGCAGGTGGCATCACTCGCCTCACAATTTGCTTTTCATTCACAATTAGTCAGTGATGAAACCCAACCAATTCTAATCGGTACACTTGATAGTTTATCACTATCAGATGCCCTTATTTTGTTGGCAACTCTGCCCAATGAGATCTTAAGTATTCATCCAGATTGATCACTTAGGGATATGACCAGGCAAATATCCCAAAATCCCCCAAACATAGTTACTCTGAAACTTAGGCCAACCAATTTTCAATTCACTTTGCCTTAGGGAATTAGCACCTAGAGATTCATGGTAATCTAGCAGGCTGGGAATATGGGCAAAAATTCCAACACATCCCCCCTCCTGCCTAGATTTCCAGAGAGAAAAGGACCGGGGCATGAGAACACTACTTTTGACACTTAGTCAAATACTTCATTAGCTCAAGCGGAGTATAATTGTCAATACTTAACACTGCTTGGGATGACCTTTGGCATGTGGCGCTCTTCCTTTTTCTCCTTGCTACCGCCTAATCAAAGTGCAGTCCCCATGATCTACTGAAGTGCTGGGTGATCAATTTAATCGTGATGAAATTAGTCCTGGGATCCAGTTTTCCCCCCATCAGGCTATGAACCGCTGTTATATTCAGGATTTTTGGTCAGGCATACTGATTTCCTGATTTTCTCCTCGTCATAAACAGGAGACTCTTGCCATCAATGTTTGTTTCATAGCTCAATTAAGAATAAATATTTATGTTCGCCCTCATTATTTCTCTTATAAACCCTTAGCTCAAGTCATTTCTAATTCTTCTCTTGGAGAGCTTATCCCATTAATTTTGAGATTAATTTCTCTGAAATTGAAGCTTAGTGAATTGTAGAGTGCATAATATTGATTTCCATATAAGTCCAACATCCCCCTCTCATCCAGCTCATATGTCAAATTCCAAGTCACAATACCAGCAGCTTCTAAATTGTTTGTCTGATCAAGACTAGCTCTTCCAGCAGATGAGTTGGGATGCACAGCGGAACCTCTTCTATGGTCCAACCAGGACTCATACATCTAGTCTAGCGCGAGCAGCTAGTCCTTCCATCAAATTACTGGAAACAGTAACCAATCACTCCAAAACCAGACTAGCCATTGTTTTGAACAACTCTCAGCCGATTCTTCCTCTGTCATCAACTCCAGAGTTGGATTAGAAACTCTTCTGGATTCGGCTCCTTTTGCTGATTCACCGACCATCATTGTGGATGCTCTGGAGATTATGCCGTTTGCTCTAGATTGCTCTTTTCTTGCCAGGTCAGACCTGCTTCCTGAGTTCCTCTTCTGACTTTGACAATATTACAAACCTGCTGTCCTAGATATTGAGCTCACCATCAGTAACAGTATTCACTTTGAGCTCCCCTACACTGAACTCTGGGACCATGTCACTGAGGCTTTATCCCTAGCGCTGAATCCCTCTGATCTTGATAACATCCTGGATTAGGATACCACCACTTATGCTCTTTGCTTTGCTGGCCAAGTTCTTGGAGTTGGTCCATGAAGGTTCCAGCCTCTCATGGGTTTAACCGCTCCTTCAGATTCAGCTTCTTAGAAGCCATAGTCATTTCTTTCAGGATGCCATTTGTTCCCTGCATGAATATCTCTTCACTGGTGCTTCCCATTGGTATCTTCCACTGATGACATTAGTAGGGGGCATGATTTGGCAACCCACATCAAGCATACTTTGTTTGCTGCCAGCCCATATTTCCAGTGTTCTTGATGAAGCCCATTGTCAGGCGCTCAAGACTAATCTTCTGGCTCTGGTAATATATTGGGATTAATCAGGGTTATACGACGATTGCCTCTTCTTATACTGTTGCTTTCCTCCCCACTCCGGGGTTTCACAATTGGCTTCTTTGGACATTTCATTTTCCTTTTCCCTAGTCACTTTCTCACAGGGCACTGCGTCCACTCAAAGAACATGGTTTCATGTAGGTCTAGCCCTCACTAGCATATGATATCACATCAATTCCAATGGGCTGTTCATTCCTATCGCAATCCATCCTCTTTCCATGAGAGGCGACATAGGTGGAATCATCCCCATATTGGGGACAATTAATAAGAAATTATAAGACTATATTGGTTTTTTCAATGCGGTTATATTCTTTTTTCCCAAAATCTTTTATTAATTTTTCATTTTTAATCTTCTTTTTTTCCATGGGACTTGACCTTGTTTCAGTTCAGCATTCTATATTTATTTTTCCCCCAAACTGGGTCCTGGGTACTTAAACCTTCCAGTTTTCTATGGTTCAGGGGTCCTTTTTTGAACTTAACCATCTAGATTGGTCATGAGGTCCTTATTTCTGACTTGACCTACTAATCAGATTATGACCAACTTAATGGTTAATCAGTCCTTTAGGAACTCTTTTAATCTTTTAGTCAATCCATTTCTTCAGATACTTAGCATGGACTCGAAAAACAACTCTTCCATTCAAGAGATTCTTAATGGAGTAAGCATCAGTCGCTGTCTTGGCAATCACCTCAAATGGACCCAACTACAACACATCTAGTTTGTTTCTTCTTCTGAAACCATGCATATCGCAATAGGCTACTCTTTCACCCATTTGATATTCTGTTAATTCTGGTCAGTTTTTATCATCCATCAATTAACTTGTATCCTCTTCTTCAATGTAGTATCAAATGCTTATGATTGCATATTGATCAGGATATTCGTCAGTCAGTTCAAGTACTGTTCGACACTCATTCCCAACTTTGGTTCCACCACCAAATATAAAATCAGCATCAACGTGGCCTTTCTCCCATACAACAACTCAAACGGCGTTTTTCCTGTTGCCATATGATGACTAATATTGTAGGCAAATGTCACTAAACTCAGGTACATTCCACATGTGGAAGTTCTTCCTGTGACCAGCTTCCTCAGCATCGCAGCCAGCGTTCCATTCACCCATTCCACCAGTATGTTTGTCTCCAGCGGGTAGGGTACTGACATGACTCCTCTGATCCCCATTATTTCATTCAATCTTGGGATCACATGAGACATGAAGTTGGTCTCATTATTGCTAAGCAGGACCCGTGGATATCCATGCTGGTATACTACTTGATCCAGGATGAACCTCAAATTGCTGGTAGCGTCTACTTTCATTAGGGCCTTTGCATCAACCCATCTCGTTAGATGGTTGATGGCAACTATAATGTACTTGACTCCCCCTGTGCTCATCATCAACGATCCTATTATGTCAATGGACACTGTATGCCAGGAAAATCCAGTGAGGACCAGTCAGTATCCAGTTGTATTCTTATGTGGCTTGTGCAGCTGGCACTCCACACAACAAGCTATATATTCCACGACATCGTAGTTGATTGACTCCCAGTAGTACTGATAAATATGGTCAGTCATATTTCTCAGGCCTCCATGCCTGACAACCTTATGAGCTGCTTGCACGATAGCTTCTTTTCCAACAGCTTTGGGAATAATGACTGCTTCCCTTTGATTATCTTAAACACTTGTCCATCTATGGTGTCAGTTTTTTCCATCACTTTCCAAAGCGCACCTTGGATTTCTCGGGACTCATTCCCAGATTCTCCGTTAACCATTCTCTGGAATAGCTCATCTGCCTGCGGGTATACCATCTGGACCATTGGTAACTGCAATAAGCCAACTGCATTCTGGTGAGAAGCCCCCGCTCAGTAGATAATCTCATAATTGTAAGCCTGTAGCTTAAGTGCCCATCAGGCTAGTCATCCTTCTGGCTCTCTCAAATTGTGGAGCCAACACAACGAAGAGTGGTCCGTCACCACTTTAAAGTACATTCTGTGGATGTACACCCAAAACTGCTTACATGCGTAAATGACCGCAAGGCACTCATGCTCAGTTATGATGTAGTTCCTCTCAGCGGCTGAGAGTGTCCAAAATCGCATATGCCACCAGATGTTCATCTCCAAGTTCGTCTACTTGGCTTAGTATGGCGCTGATTGCCATCAACAAAGCATCAGTTTGTATATTAAACTTTCAATCAAAATTTGGATATTTCAGAATCGATAATCTATTAAATACTGGCGTAGCTCATCAAAGGATTCCTGGGATTTTTCATTCCATATGAATCCTTTTTTCAGATCCTTCAATAGATGGAATAAGGTCTTGGCTATTTGGGCAAAGTCCCAAATAAATCTTCTGTAGTATCCAACCATCTAAAGGAACACTTGGATGTCTCAGACACTTTTTGGCACAACCATCCGTTCTATGGCTTCTATCTCTGGGCTTGCAGCTGCAATCCACTGGAATTGATTATGAATCTCAGATATTTCAACTGTTTTTTAAATAACTGGCACTATCTCATCTAGATCTTCAGGTTAGCCACAGACAGTCGCTTGAATACTTCTTCCAAGTGGTGTAGGTGATCAGTAAACGTCCTACTGAACACGTTTAAATCATCCAAGTGTACCAGGACGCACGACAACTTCAAGTCGCTCAGTATAGCATCCATGTGTCATGGAAATGGCAGAAGATGTTTAGACTGGCCTGCCAGTCAGGATGCGTAAGCACCCAAAAAGCAAGCCAGAATGCCAGAGGCACTGTCGACTGAATGACTTGATATGGAGCTGGGCATTGGGAAATGACAAATTGTTGGTGTAACGCAACAGTGAGTATGATCCCAATGACGAACCACAATGAGCCCACTCCCAACCCAGGGGGCCTTGCTGTAGGGGGTGGGACCGCAGAAATAATTTCAATAAGTTCATTGGCATATGGGGTCATTTCAACTGGGGAGGCAAAGAAGTGGATTCTCTCTTGCAATTGATGGACATAAGGCCACAAGATTCCCATGTACTGTTGCCAGAAGTTCATGATAATGGGGTTGTATAGCCAAAAATATCGGACTCACTGAATCCAATCAACAATGGAGGGGGACATAGTGACCATAATACTGGTAGGACCCATCCAGTATATGGACCAACAGGCCACCAGGGAAACGCCATCAGGGATGTGGTCAGAAGGAGTAATACAATAAAAAAATTGTTTGGTTTCTTTGGCAAAATTTTCATTATAGGAAAAGGAAGAAAATCGACCAACAATTTTCTCAGTGCTATGCAACTGATTAAATAGTGGTTGATTGGGGTAGTGACAAGCCAGAATCGGGACCCTCAATTTTGACCTAACTGGCGAATTATTTGGGAATGGGCGGGTTTGTTCCTTGGTAAATGACATCAAAAAATTTAGTGGTGGGCCGAGTCGCTGTCAGTTCAACCTCAAATGTCTGAACCAAGGCTTTGATACATTTATGATAGTGGGCATGATGGCATTTGGCCCAACGAGAGATGGGAATCCCCCAAGGCCACCCCACATAGGGGCGGGTCCATTTGGTTGGGAACAGGTTCAGGATGCCCAACCTGCCCAATCTCGGTCACTGGGCCATTTGTTCAGTCAGTGGCATCACATCAGCCGCAACGCCCAAATTTTCAACAGGGGACTTTGAACCCTTGTCAATGGCATCCAATGCTATAGCCTGGCCATCGAGGATGATCCTTGACAAACTTTGTTAGCGAGTTGATTTGTTTGATTGACATTTTAATCAAATTGGAACTGTCAGCCATTCTGGCTGATATCTCAGTCTTCATGCCTTACTCGGCCATTTGAGATCCAAGCATTGTCCAGATTATCACTTGAGTTAGAACTGACTGATTTCAATTTGACAATCTCAGCTTTGAATTCACTAATTCCCCACAACAGTTCTGCTGAGGTGGGTGTGGGTGCTGGGGTAGGGATCCAAAGCAGAAGAGCTGTTACCCACTGCTCGTCTACTATGTGAGAGAGATTGCTCTGAGTAACAAGAGTTACCGCCATCCTCTTTGGTGTCTTCTTACTCGGGAATGGGAAAAATGGCCCAATCAACAGCCAGGGGACGTTCTCCAGGACTTACACCATGGCCCTCTGGAACGTTGCAGGTGCATTACATAGACCCTGGGGCATCCTCGTTGGTTGGTATAGCCCTTGCACAGTAATAATTGCACATTTTTCCTGGTTATCTTTTAGCAAGTCAATCTGCCAATATCCCAAGATCAGATTCATCACAGAAAAAATACTTCACTTCTCAATTGGTCTAGTGCATCATCAATCCTCAGTAGGAAATACAAATCCTTCTTCATAATTTTATTCAGCTTCTGGTAGTCGATTGCCATCCAGTTGGAGCCATCCTTTTTCTTCATAATCAGAATTGGACTTTCCCAGGGACTCAACAATGGAACTAGAAGCCCATGCTTCACTAGTTTGCTAATTTCATCATCCACTACTGCTTCAGCAGCTTTCAATCATTGGATTTGTCTCATTCTGATTAGTAAATTTTCCCCAGTGTCAACCTTATGGATCACATCTTGTGCGCATCCCAAATCATGGTTGTCCTGAGCAAACACTTCACAAAACTTTTTAAATAGTTTGAGCTTTTCCTCTTGCTGGCCTTCTGAAATATCAGAAAGTTGCTATTGATCAACTGATAGGTTGATGCTCTCGGTTAACCCAGCTGGTAATCCCATTTCATTGAGGATGGAATTTCCTCAGTTCAGCCATCGAGATTTCTTGTCACTTCTTAAGTCCAAAACTCATAGACCATAAAAATTGATATTTTATATATTTTATATATTTTATATTTTTTTAATTTTCTTTTACAATGGGACTTGAAACCTACAAAAAGGTTCAGAGGTCCTTCTTTTCCCCTTTATCTGAACTGTTTCCTAGGTACTTAAGCCTACCAGTTATCATGGTTTAAACTTTATCCTCTTAAGATTTAACCAACCATTTGGTTTAGTGGTCCTTTCTAGAACCTGACCAAAATCTCAGAACATAACCATTTAATGGTTCAGAGGTCCGTTGGGAACATTGCAACTATCTTATATTTGGCTCAATGCTTCTAATTAGTATTGACCTCTAATATATGACCAGCAGCGCTGTCTCTTCACGTATAGACTACTCTTGCCAACTCTGGTAATACTCTTGAATATTAGGCCTTTAATCCTGATTGAATATTTGTCCAACAGGTCCTAATTTCTTCTCTTATTTTGGTAACTGATGCTTTAGATCCTCAAATCTCATTAGCCAGCAATTTCGTCCAATTGTTCAGTTTGTTTTTTTCCTGAAAACGATTTTTGGCATTCATTGCCATCTTTTATTTAATTGGTCGTTCCAGCCTCGCTAGCTTCATCCAATTTCTCCTGAATTAATGAACTCATCTACAGCAACTTCTGTCATTGGTTAAGAGTTATTGAGTCAAACGAATATGCCACTATCTTGGATCAATCATTTTCTGTTTTGACTTCATCTCTCCATTGATTGGTATGGCAATCCAATTCTCTGGATTGATTGCTTTCTATTTCATCCAATGCCTAATCTAAACACTCACTCCTCAGGATTATTTATGGCAGATTCAGTTTCAACCTGAGTTGATCCTGCTGTACCTTGGGACTATTTCTAGCGGACCCAATTTCAACCCAAGTTGCCCTGATGTTACTCTTCATCTTAAGTAGATGTTAGGTGGAACAAGTTCCTTGCAGCACTAGATAGTTCCATTACTAGCCAAGTCCTTTTCCATGGTAATGAGTATCTTCCACTTGCTTCACTCAGAGCTCCACTTCTGAGCTGGGTGAATGCCAATGCACGTAATCCACTTCAAGTTTTACCTTCGTAGTTTCCTCAGTAACTTATTTCCAAAAGTGAGAACATCTTCATAGAACATCATGTTCTAAGCTTTTCAACTCAACTAACCCTATGGTATGAGAACCAACTTGTAAAAGTTTACTGGAGGTTTATTATTGGCAAACAACCCTAGTAACCTTTTTACTGCACAGGTTGGTTTATTTTTCAATTCATCTGCGTTGTATAGTATATTGATTATTGGTTGATAATAGTATGACGACTATTATCTGTAGTTGAGTATGAATTCTTATATCTCAACCCAATGCTCGTCCAGTATTTCCAATTAAATACTTGTGATGTCATGATCTAGGGATTCAGTCCCTCGCTCTGTCCAACCTGATTTTAGCTGAGATTCCCTGGTGACAGTCTCTTTGGTCCAACACACAGTTGGCAGCAATCCCCAATTGTGTCTCCAACCACTCTAGATCCCCGCTCAGATCTTTACACTTTTCATTAAGAGTCTTCCAATTACCGCACATAGCAATAATATCCTTAAGAAGAATAGCACAATTGAAAGCTGATAATAGTTTACTACTTAAAATATATAACAGATGAAAACTATAGGGCTTCTTTACTAAATGCTGTTCTTGTAAATACTGTTTTTTTATTATAAGTGAATCCTAAGGAATTATATTGGGGATTCGGTCATCTAACCTTCCTTTGACACCTCTTTGATGAAATGTCAGCCGTTGCCATTGAATCACCCATCCTTGTCTCAGCAGCAATGGTCTTCCTCATCCTAGCTAGGATTCTGTCATTAGACATCCTTGAGACCTAAATGGAAAGAGTCAGAAAACGTGTCCCTAAAGTTTTCCTAATGATCCAAGTGAAACAACCATATTTGGCTAGCAACTTGCTTAGGTAATGGGACTTATCACCCATTAAGGCAGGTCACATACAAACTTATTGATTCACTAGTTGCAGGCATCATCACTTGCCTCGCAACTTGCTATTCATTCCCAATCAGTACACCTGATAGTTAATCACTATCAGATGCCCCTATTTTATTGGCAACTATTCCTGATAAGATCTTAAGTATTCGTCCAGATTAATCCCCGATGGATATGACCAGGCGAATATCCCAAAATCCCCCAAACGTAGTTACTCTAAAACTTGGGCCAACCGATTTCCAATTCACTTCACCTTAGGTAATTATACCCCTAGCGATTCCTAGTAAACTAGCAGGCTGGGAATATGGGCAAAGATCCCAACAGGAGTGGTCATCCATAATCACAAAAACTTAAATTTTACTAACTCGTTTTCGCTTCTACATGGCTGCATACTGGTAGCAATGATCACATGCCAGGATGACACAATCTCAACAGCATGCATCTACACATCGTGCACTGCAGCTGAGAGGAAACAATTCCTCAAAACTATCCCAACACTTACCCTCCCATTGGACACCTTTCTACTGCATGACTTCAACTGCTGGGCTGACCCCAATATGGACTGATGGCCTAATACCAGGGGATACCCCCTGGGGCACATCAAACTTCTTTCAATGAAGACATCCCTTGGCTATAAAATACTTTCTCCTCAGATCACCACTCCTCCCCCACATGACTCACCCCAATATATGCAAGGGAACGCTCATCTCAATGAGCTTCATTGACTTCATCCTCACCCTGAAAACCTACCACTTGAACATATTGAACTTCTAACCAAAAAGATGAATTTCTCTGAGACAGACTCATTTTAGTTCAGCTTTTTCCAATCCAATATCCCGCACAAGCGTTGAACCGGAGGAAGTTACACCTGGAAAGTATAAAATTGCCCTAAATATCAACTGGGCTAAATATGAGGCCATGAATCAAAATTTCATAACTCCATTCATATTGGACCCGTCAAAACCTGGGCAAATTTCAAAGTTGAACTAATCAATAAAACTTGCCATATCGGCTTGCAAGTGCATTACTGACACAGCCACAATCAGGTGCACCTTGGTGGAACTGGACCACCTCAATCTATCACCCCAAAGTCTGGCTACAGCCAAATTGGGGGTGTAAATAGGCGGAAATATCCGCCCGCCTAAATGACCTCATCCTTGAACACCAGCACAGAATCTAACTTTTAAGAAAAGATAAGTTCATAAAAGAAGGTGAAGCCTGATTGATGTATTTTTTCTGCCAATCTCACTCTCATGGCAGCCAGCCCACTTGCACACAGGTCTGAAAAGGTGTTGGCACCGTGGTAACCAACCCAGCTTAGGTCAAGGTGGAAGTACACTACTATTACACCAAACTATACCGTGATACCCCAACTAACTCCTAAAAAATAAAAAAATATACACACCACCAGAATATAAAATCACACCACCAGACTATAACCTCCTAAATTTAATCACATAAGAGGAACTCTGGAACACAGTCTACAGTGCACCACATAGGAAATGCCCAAGGACTGACTGGATACCCTACAAATTCTACAAAAAATACTTCAAGCAAATCGCCCCTTTATCAAGGCTCATAAACCAGTGCCTGCTGGAGACACGCCTCTTACCTGGCGGCCAGGACTCCTATTCATAATCCTGTTAAAAAAGGGAAACAAACTGGACCTGGCCACCATGCGCCCAATTGCACTCTCTAACACTAATGCAAAATTTATTAACAAAAAATTTAGCCACCATATTTGGCACAATAGCCTCCAAAGTTCTGTCGCCCAATTAGTTTGGTTCTATACCAGGGTGTTCAATCTGGGCCAATATACACTCCGTCGCCAATATACGCCAGTCCAAAGCAACTGGAGCCCTGGTATTTCTAGACCAGGAGAAGGCATATGATCAAGTTAGTTGGGCGTACCAGAAGGAATGCTGAGCGCTTCAAACTCCCACCAGATTAATAAACTGGGCGATGCTCCTTACAGAATCTGCATCCATGGCTGTATGCGGCCCTGGCTTTTAAACCAACAAGATCACACCACAAAGAGGATTCAAAAAAAACCCCTCAACCACTGCTGTATAACTTCAGTATTGGTCCGCTCCTTTGTGTCGCTGACTCATGCCTCATGGGCATCATGCAAAAAGCCAACCATCAGTAAATATACTAGCATTTGCAGATAACTGTGTGACAGGTATAGCTAACAACAATGACGCCTGACAGCTATAACGCACCCTGTAGAAGTATTCCATTGTGAGCAACGCGTCGCTCAACAAAAGAAAATAAAATAATCCTCCTAGGCAAGTGTTGAACTTTGCGGGTTTTGTTAATTGTTCACAGCTAATAACCTCTAAATTGATTAACTGCAAAGGCTCGGTGTTGTGCATTTCTACGCATTGTCAGATAATATATAATTGATTAATATAGTATGAAGACTATAAATCTGTAGTTGATCAGATTACTAGGGTTAGGTCTGACGCTTGACCAGTATTTCGCCTCTAAATACTTAAGATGTCCTCAATAGGAATTCATTCCCTCATACCGCCTAACTTGATCCATGCTCAGATCCTCATTTTCAGCTTCTCTCTGGTGACACGCAGTCAGCAGAAATCCCTGATTCAATTCATCTTCTCTTACCTGCAACCATATTCAGATCCTTATTCTTTATCTTAAATAGCCTCCGATTAAAGCACACAGCAATAATTTCCTTGAAGAAGAATAGAACTAATAATGGATTTTGGTAAAGTATATCTTGTATTATACTAATTACTGGTAAAGTGTGTGTCTATTAAGTGAATTTTTAGGGGAATATATACTGAATTTGGCGCTCAACCCTTTGTTGGCACCTCTTCAATGATATGAAAGCCATTGCGTTGAATTACCTATTGTTGTCTCATCAGCGATGGTCTTCCCCATCCTAGCTAGGATTCTATCATTAGACATCCTCAAGACTTAGAATGGAAAGAGTCAGAAAACTTGTCCCTAACATTTTCCTCTTGATCCCAGTGAACCAACCATATTTGGCAATCAACCTGCTTAGGTAATAAGACTTGCTACCCATTAAGTCAGGTCGTGAACCAACTGATTAATTCGCTAGTTTCAGGTGGCATCACTAACCTCACAACTTGATCCTTAAATTCCCAATCAGTTGGTGATGTAATCTGACTGATCCCAATTTGTATACCTGATAGTTATTCATCAATCAACTATCAGATGCCCCTATTTTGTCAGAAATTCTGCCCAACGAGATCTTAAGCATTCACTCAGATTGATCTCTGATGGATCTGACCCAGGCGAATTACCTAAAAACCCCTGAACATTGTTATCCTGAAATGAGGGTCAAATAAATTCAATTCACTTTGCTATAGGGATTATCTCCTAGCATCTCTGGTAATCTAGTCAGCTGGGAATATAGGCAAAAATCCCAACAAATCCCCCATTTGCCTAGATTTTAAGTGAGAAAAGGATCGTGACAGGAAATACCTCTTTGGACACTTGGCCAAATACTTCTTTTGTTCAAGTGGAGTATGGTCAATTAGTACTCAACGCTTTTTAGGACAACCTTTGGCATGTGATTCTCCTCCTCTTCCTCCTTGCTAATGCCTACTCAGAGCGCAGTTCCCGCAATCTTTTGTCATGCTGGCTGATTGATTTACTCATGACAATATTAATCCTAGGATCTGGTTTCCCCATCAAGGAATATGACTCGCTGTCATATTCAGGATTATGGGTCTGGCGTACTCAATTTCCTTATTTTTTCCTTGTCTTTGACAGGAGATTCTTGCCAACAATGTTCATTTCATGATGCAATTAAGTTTGCTCATTTAAATTCGCCCTTATTATTTCTCATAATAACTTATGGCTCATAACATTCTCAATTTTTCTCTGGAGAGCTTAACCCATAAGTTTTGAGATTAATTTCTCCAAAATTAGAGCTTAATTAATTTCAGAGTGCATAATATCACCTATCATATAAGTCTGGCATCTTACCTCTCATCCAGCTCATATGTCAAATTTGGAGTCTCTGTACCAACAAATGCTTAATAACATGTCCAATATAGACCATTTTGCTCTTCCAGCTGATGAGTCAATCTGCGCGTTGGAACATCATCTATGGCCCTTCCAGGACTCATACTCCCAGTCAAGTGCCCATGGCCAGTCCTTCCATGGAATTGCCAGAAATGGTATCCAACCCTGATAAAACCAGATTAGCAATTGTCTTGAATGACTTTCAACCAATCCTTCCTCTGTCATTAATTCCTGAGTTAGATTTTAAATACTCTCCTGTATTCGGCTCCATTTTCAGATTCTCCTACCATCATAGTCAAACCTCCTGAAACAATGCCCTCCGCTATTGATTGATCATTCCTTGCTGGATCAGACTTGCTTCTGGGGTTACTTTTATGACCTAGCCAGTATTACAAGCCAGATATTTTGGCAACCAAACTAACCATTGGAAACAGCAAACATTTTGAACTCCCCAGTGCAAAAATTGAGGACCCAAGTGACCAAGGCTTTGTCCATAGCTCTACCCCTTCTATTTTGAAACCATCCTATATTGAGATATTGCAGCCTATGCTCTTTGCTTTGATGGCCAAGTTCTTCAAAGTTGAAACATGAAGCTTCCATCCTCTCATGGCTTTCATCGCTCATTCTGCTTCCACGTCCAAAAAGCTCATAGTCACCGTCTTCAGAATGCCATTTTCTCCCTGCATGACTATCTCATTTCTGGCATGACCCATCAATATCTTCCACTGATGGCTTTAATAGGGGCATAGTTTGGCACCCCCACCTAGTATCTCTTGCTTGATGATGGCCCATATGTCCAATGTTCTTGACAAAGCCCACTAGCAAATGCTCAAGACCAATCTTCCAGCTCTGGTACCCTATTGGTATTACTTGGGGTTATTTGCCAACTGCCTCTTCTTGTTCTATTTCTTCCCTCCACGATCTGGGGTATTACGTTTGGCATGTTCTGACATTTACATCTCTCTTCCCCTAGTCGTTTTCTTGCAGGGATCAGTATCTGCTAAGAGAACTTGATTTTGAGTAGGTCTAACCCTTGCTAGCATCTGATCTCACATATATACAACGGGTTGTTTACTCCTACTGCAATCCATCCTCCATCCACAAGAGGTGATATAGGCAGAATCATCCCCAAGTTAAGGATAACCAATAATAAAAAATTATAAAAATATATCTTTTTTATATGCGTTTTTAATAATAATTTTTTCAATATTTTTATTATTCTTTTATTTTTTTCTTCTTTTATTTCTATGAGACTTGACCTTTTGCTGGTTAGCGGTCCATCTTTTTAATTTAAACATCAAATTGGTTCCTAGGTATACTTAGACTACCACTTTTCTATGGTTCAGAGGTCTTACTTTTTAATACTTAACCATCTAGATTGGTTTAGAGGTCCTTTTTCGGAATTGACCAAATAAATAGGACATAATCAACTTAATGGTTCAGAAGTCCTCTGGGAACTCTTTTTTCATCATTTTTTCATTGATCCATTGCTTTAAATACTTAGCATGGACTCGATTTACTATCCTTCCATCAAAGGGCTTTTGATGGAGTAGGCGTCCATCGCCATCTTGATGATAATCTCAAACAGATTTGATCATAACGCATCCAATTTTTTTCTTCTATTGAAACTATGTATATCACAATAGGCAACTCTTTCACCTATTTGGTATTCTAATAAGGCCAGTTAGTTATTATCATCTGTCATTTTTGCTCAAATCCTTTTCTATAAAGTCATATTGAATGCCTTTATATCATTTTGATCAGTATATTCATCAATTGGTTCAGGTACTGCTCAGCACTCATCCCTGATGTAAGGTTCCACCACCAAATATAACATCAGTTGCAACGCGGCCTTCCTTCCATATAGCAACTCAAACGGCATTATTCCCATCGCCATATGATGATTTATATTGTAGGTGAACATTACCAAACTAAAGTACATTTCCCACATGGAAGTTCTTCCTGTGACCATATTCCTCAGCATCACGGTCAGCATCCCATTGACTCATTATACCAGTCCGACCATCTCCAGCTGGTAGGGTACAGACCTAACTCCTCAGATCTCAATTATTTCATTTAATCAGGGGATCACATGAGATGTTAAATTCGTTCCATTGTCACTCAGTAGGACCTGCTGGCATCCATATTGGTATAATACTTAATCTAGGATAAACTTTGCAGTGCTGGTAGCATCTACTTTTTCCAGGGCCTTCATCTCAACCCATCTTGTCAGATGATCAATTGCAACTATGATGTACTTGATTCCCCTTGTGCTCATTGCCAGTGATCCCATCACATCAATGAACACCATATGCCAGATGAATCCAGGGTGGACCAAGCCATATCCAGTCATGTTCTTATGTGGCTTGTGCAACTGGCACTCCACACAACAAGCCAGATAGTCTGTGACATCGTAGTTGATGACTCCCAGTAGTACTACTGGCAAATATAATTGGTCATTTTTCTCAGGCCTCCATTCCTGACAGCCTTAGCAGCTTGAAAGATAGCCGCTTGTTCTGATGGCTTTGGGAATAGTAATTGCTTTATTGATCGTCTTAAAAACTTGTTCATACATGGTCTCAGTATTTTCCATCAATTTTTGAAGCGCACCTTGAATTTATCAGGGCACATTCCCAATTTCTCCTTTAACCAATTGATTCTCTCAGCAACCCATTCCAGCAATCTTATCTCATTGTAGGTCTGAAAATCATGGACCAATAAAATCATTATTTAATTTTTTATATATGTTTTTGAATTTTTAATGGGACTTTTAACCTACAATTAAGTTCAGAGGTCCTTCTTTCCCCCTTCATCCAAACTGGTTCCTAGGTATAGTATGATCTACCTGTTTTCATGGTTCAAAATCTTATTCTCTTAAGATTTATTGATCTAATTTGGTTCAATGGTCCTCTTTTAGGACTTGGCCAAAATCTTAGGACATGACCATTTTAATGGTTCAGTGGTTTCTGGGAACATTGCAATAACTTCTTTTAGATCCAATACTTTAAGTTTTTTAGTATTGACCTTCTTCAATATATGACCAGCAGCGCTGTTTCCTCACGTATAGGCAACACTTGCTGATTTTGGCAATACTCATAAATGTTTCCATTCATTAGGTCTTCATCCTGACTTTTCATTCATCCAACTGGTCCTAATTTCATTTCATATTTCAGCAACTGATACTTATTACTTTGTATCTCTTACAATCGTGTTTCCTCATTAATTGAAGTTCAATTTTAGTTGCTCTTATTGTTTTTCTTCAAAACGATTTTTGGCATTCGTTTCCATCCAAAATGTTTAAATAAAATCCACTGATGGCTCTAGAACAGATCCCCTAATCACGTGGATTGATATATTAACATTAGCTTTATTCATTTTCATCTTGTATTGATGATCTTTGTTTCTAGTATTTTCTGCTTATTGATTAAATAATATTGGGTCAAACGTTTCTCTCCACTATCTTGGATCAATAGCTTCCTGCTATGACCTCATACTCTTCATTGGTAATGTAATCCAGAACACCGAATTGATTGATTTTCCGTATCAACTTATCCAATGTCTCATCTAGTGTCTCATTCAAAATACCTACTCCTTGGGACTATTTCAAGTGAACCCATTTTCAACCTAAGTTGGCCCTTGATAAAAATATTCATCTTAAGTAGATTTCAGGTGGAACAGGTTTTCTTGCAGCACTAGACAGTTCCATATCTAGGCTGCAAGTCCTTCTACCAAATCTTGAGTATCTTCTTTGGCGTTGGTCATCATAAAGAAGTCACATTCATATGTCTAATTCTTCAATTCTTCGATTGGCTTCACTAGTTGCTCCACGTTTTAGATGAGTGAATGCAATTGAACGTGATCCTCTTCATATTCCATCTTCAAGAATGGAACTTCTCAGACTAAATTTCCATATTTCTTCTCCAATGATGTTGATTTCCTAGTAACTCATTGCCAAAACTAGCGACATTCTTGACCCCTTTCTCAATCTTGGTAACTCTCTCCTCCAAGACAGCGAATTCTCGATGATAAACAGAATTAAGGCGTTCTGGTTGATTATTAATAACTCTGTCTATAGTTTTATTATTTCATAGTTACGTGACATTGTTTCCTAGTATATTACTCAACTACACCCCTGTAGTGAGCACCAATTATTAAAATTTACAGGTTTTGTTAATTGTTCACAGCTGATTACCCCTAAATTGATTAACTTCACAGGTTTGGTGTTGTGCAATTCTAAGCATTGTCAGATAATAATATATAATTGATTTATAATAGTATGAAGACTATTATCTATAGTTTAATAGATTATTAGGGTAGGTCTAACACTTGACCAATATTTCTCCTCAAAATACTTAAGTTGTCCTAAATAGGGATTCATTCCCTCATACCGCCTAACTTGATTCATGCTCACACCCTTGTTTACGGCTTCTCCCTGATTACATACAGTTGGAAGCAATCCCAGATTCAGCTCAGCTTCTCTTTCCTGGAACCACGCTCAGATCCTTATTCTTTATCCTAAAAAATCTCCAATTAAAGCACACAGAAATAGTTTTCTTAAAGAAGAATAGGACTAAAATGGATTTTGGTAAAGTATATCTTGTATTATACTAATTACTGGTAAAATGTGTTTATTAAGTAAATTTTTAGGAGAATTTATAGTAAAAACTCAGTGCTCAACCCTCAGTTGGCACCTATTCGATGAAATGGAAGCTGTTGCTGTTGAATTACCTATTGTTGTCTCATCAGTGATGTTCTTCCCCATCCTGGCTATATTTCCGTCATTGGACACCCTAAGACCTAAAATGGAAAGAGTCAGAAACATGTCCCTAACATTTTCCTATTGATCCCAGTGAACCAACCATATTTGGCAAGCAACTTGCTTAGGTAATGGGACTTATTACCCATACAGCGAGGTCACAAACTAACTGATTAATTCGCTAGTTTCAGGTGGCATCACTAACCTCACAACTTAATCCTTAAATTCCCAATCAGTTGGTGATGTAATCTGACTGATCCCAATTTGTATACCTGATAGTTAATCATCAATCAACTATCAGATGCCCCTATTTTGTCAGAAATTCTGTCCAAGATCTTAAGCATTCACTCAGATTGATCCTTGGTGGATCTGACCCAGGCGAATTACCTAAAATCCCCTGAACATTGTTACCCCAAAATCATGGTCAACCAATATCCAATTCACTTTATTATAGGGATTATCTCCTAGTGACCCCTGGTAATCTAGTCAGCTGGGAATATGGACAAAATTCCAACAGCAAGTGCACTAACAACTGGGCCACAACACCCATATCCCACAGTCCCCCATGAAGGAATAACCCACTCATCCTACCCTTTGCATCACCTTGTTCAACCAACCCTGTTCGCCACCTTGGGATATTGTTGTAAACAAGAGGGTATTGTAAGTCCTGAGGAATGTCCCCTGTATGTTGATCAGGATCTTTTCCACTTCTGAGTAAAAAGGTACCAAAAGTGGGTGGCTCTACCCCTCGTTACCCAGGGCGACCTCACCCACGTGGTAGATGCGCTGGGTAACAGCCCTCCCTCTTTGAATCCCTTCTTCTGTGCCCACACTCACCTAAGCAGAACTAGTACATCTAATCAGGAAAATGTGTGCCGAGGTTGCTTAAATGAAGTTGATTGGTCTGAAATCAAGTGAAAGCAAGCCCAATGATTGGATTCCACATAGTCAAAAAGGAACAAAGACTGATAAATCAGCCAGACCAGCTGACGGTTTCAATTCAGCCAACACCACGATTGTCAAAATTAACCCCCTCCCAAAATCATTGGGGATGATCCCCAATGTGCAGGTAGTAGCATTGGACACCATCAATGAGGGTTCAAAGCTCCCTTCAACAAATCAGGTATTGTGGCTGATTCAATGCTTTTGATCGAACAAATGGCCCAGTGACTGGGCATGAATTGGGCTGGGCATCCTGAACCTGTTCCCAACCAATTGGAACCACCCCTACGTGGGGTGGCCCTGGGGGATTTCCACTGCTCATTGGGCTAAACACCATCGCACCAACTGTCAGAAACACAGTTGAGCCTCAGTTTGGGCGTTTGAGGTCAAACCAACAATGACTTGGCCTGCCACCAAATTCTTTGATGTTAGTTCCCAGTGAACTTATCTGCCCCCATTCCTGAATAATTTGCCATCTAGGTCAAAATTGAGGTCTTGATCCTGGCTTGTCTCCACATCAATTGATCACTATTTAATTAGTTGCATCACACTGAGAAAATTGTTGGTCAATTTTCTTCACTTTCCTTTACAATATTATTTTCCTCAAAAACCTATCAATTTTGATTTTATTGATATCCTTCTGGCTGCATTCCTGATGGCTTCTTTCTGGTGGCCCGTCAGTCCTTATACCAGATGGGCTCTACCAGTACTGATAGTCACTATGGCTCCTGCCATTGTAAACAGGATTTAGCGATCTAGATACTTCTGGCAATTCAATCTTGTCATTACCAACTTTCGCCAACAATATACTGGGATCTTGTGGACTTACATCCACCATCTCCAAGCAAGAATCCGCCCCCTTGTCTCCTCAGTTGAATTAAACTCATCTATCGGTGACCTTGTAGAAACCATACCTGTGGTACCACCCCCTGCAGCAAGACCTCCAGTGTCTGAGGCATTCTCCATTTGGTTCGTTCTTGGGTTACTACTCACTATTGCCCTGCACCAACGATGTATCATTTCCCAATGCCTGGCTCCATACAGCGCTATACATGCGACAATGCCTCTGGCATTCTGGCTTGCTTTTTGGGTGCTTACGCATCCTGACTGGCAGGCCAGTCTTAACTTCTTCTGCCGTTTTCATGACAGGTATGCCAATAAAACAATTGAGAACAACCTACTACAGCAGATGTCCAAACGCGTCGCCTCTCATAATGGAAGATCCCCAGGACTAATGGTGTGAGTAACAGCTGGCAACTCAACCATCCTCTCGATGCTGTGGTTCCCCACCCATGCAATCTCCTTCTCACCTACATTCATATCCTCAGTTCGCGCACTTATCCAGGGATGACTGTGTCCTGGGCCCTGGTGACATGTACAGGTGGAAACACTCATTGGCCCACACTCCAGCGGAGGCATGTGCCAAAATAGACTTTCTAGACCACACCAACCACATATTGGGCATTTTTATAGAAGAAGTCCTAGCCTCAGACCTTCACAACAACACTGGTATAGAGCGGTGAGGGCCAACTTTGCGCATGAGCTCAACTTATTCACCCCACACAATCCGTCTAGCATGCTCACATACCTTGTTAACCGCCCAACGCAGTGGACCACATGGAACTGCTCACTTTAAAAGCCTCCTCCACACCATTCAGCACATAGGGTGGACTGTCACTCTCACAGTCACTAGTCAGGGAAGGGGAAGGCCCAGAGCTCACTTCTCGCTAAGGAATCAAGACGACCACCCCCAGAGGGACACACACAACGTGGCCCATTTATCTCAAGAATTGACTACCTGAATATTTTACACATCCCCTATGACCCCATAACACAGAAGGCAATATTGAAGCTAACACATCATCTGCTCCTCCAGCCAAGGGTAAGAGCTAGCACTTGGAATTGCCTCAGAAGAACCTACAAGACAGCAGATCACTCCAACTCTCTTCATGCAACATGTGCAGTGTGTGGAGGAGATGTAACCCTACACCACTGCCTCAGAGCATGCCCCCCATCAAGAGCCATATTGTGGTAAGTTGCACATCTGTTAAGAACCCACAACGACCAGGAGCTATCAATCTCCAGAAGCCTCCTTGCACTCCAACTTGAATTCCTGATACCACCCACACTCCGCTCCCTGATAGTCACCATTGCACTGTGGACAAACCACACAGTAGCACTGGATGCCTTCAAGGGAACCTTATTGACCATTCATGGGACAATTAGCATAATTCACCTGCACTTATTGGAACACTTTAAAGCCTGGTTATACGGATAAATGAGGCAAAGCACAAAAACTCGTTGAATCATAGTTCCCAGTCTGGTTTCTGCATAAGGACCCCTTTCTTTCACACCTGCTTTATAATAGGGGAACCCCTTCAGAGTAAGGCATCAACCCCCCTATACCAGCCAGTACCAGCTGGCAACAGGGGTAGCTCATCCGCTCTTGGGTGCCTAAATCTCGCTATACTTCACCTCCCCTATCCCATTACATATATTGGTAATGTCCGTCCCCTGATCAGTTGCCTTGATTAAAAAATTTTGTTCATATGGTTGGTTAAACCTTCTAAACAAGCAAAAAATCAATAATATACTATCTCAATTTGTATGCTCTTGATATGATGCTTTTGCTTCAGTGAAGTTATATAATACGTCCTTGTCTGTTAACTAATTTTTAAAGCTAATTAATAAATAATTTAGGTTCAAGATTTTGCTTAAAATGTGTTTGTAAAACAAAAAGGTAATCTTTTACATAAAAAAGATGTAGGTTATTGTACAATATTGAAATAATATCCTTTACTACCATTAGACTTTTATATTTTGCAAGAGATCAAGAAAACCTAGTGTTATACCACTTTTTCAAAAATGGGTAAATTAATGTTATAGTTTCTGGTACTGATGTAGCTGGAAACTAAGTGCATATATTGATCTTAAAACCTTTTTTTGTCCATCAGGAGTCTAATGGAGCTGGTTCAGCTACTGTTTTAAACAAGCCTAAAACTAGTTTTAACAAAAATTGGCGGAGTGTATTTGTCACAAGTCATCCGCCTCATATATAAAATTCTTATGAGACAAAGATAAAATATAATATAAAAGTGTTCTTATCGATATTGATATAATGTTTTAATCGCTCCATTGTTTCAAAATTATTTTGCAGAAACAGATAAATGAAGTCTATATAAGGGTTAAGGCTTTTAATATGATTTGTAGATCTTCATATTACCATTTCAAATTAAATGGAGACTCTAATGAAGTGTTGTAAGAGTGTTTAATTCATGTGTGGCTTTTACCCCAAAAGTTGTCAGGCAGCTGCAGCAGTCATGGAAAATGCGCAACATCAACAGAGCATTATTAGTTATAAGTTAATGGCAATTCTGGATGGTTGGTATTTAATATATTATATTAAAGAAGTTGATGCTGTATATTTTTCTTAGTAAGAGCAAAATATAAACATACCAAATCTTTGATTTTTTAGTAGGAGGTGGGGCGTGATGACGCTTTAGTACCATGACCTTTATAAGATATAGGATCTTAGTTATAATTTATGAATGGATTTGGAAAAAGGCAAATTTATTTCATGTAAAATATATATATTGTTTGTGTCTGGTCCCAATTGTCCAAAGGTGGTATCTGTTTGACCAAAAGTAATTAATTACCCTCCATGCTCAGTGTAATATCTTTAGATTTTGATGGTTCCATTTTTTGTGTACATAAGGTTTTACAGGGCTTTGAACCTCACCAAGAGTAGTTAATACCATGACAGTTTATACAATTCAGATTCAATATACATTTTATGAAACTATCCTCTCAAAAATTTTTCTCACACTTAAGCAGATATGTAATATGCTTGGTTTTTTTGAATTTAAGTTAATGTTAGTAGAAACATCATAATTATAACTAAAGAAAGCTCTTCTTCTAAAATTCCAATTTTTGGATTCTTTAGATATAAAATATATTAAAATTACTCTTCTCCCTTACATAGCTTAGTTTTAATACCCAGTTTAATAAAATTGAGGTAAAGTCTATACTCAGGCATAAACCAAAATATAACTTGATTTTTTATATTGATTAAATCTCATACTTTTTGTTTAGACCCCATCAATCCAGATATTACTTTTTATTGTGTAGAAAAACGCATTGACTTGAAATTTATTTGCTTAACAATATTTAATTAGCTTTTTTTCACAAACTAATAGGCAATTTTCAAAAAATGATTTATTTAGTCAAAACTTGCACTATCATAGTTGACTGTTAACCTTAGGTATCACTTATTTTCACATTAAATAAGTTTTTATCTCTTAATTTGATATGAAACTCTTCACTATAATTATATCAGAGCACAAAAAAGCTCTTCTTACATCATAGTTTTGTTGTAATCCTGGTGCTTTTTTTATTTATTGAATTGGAGCTCCATTCAAATATTTCATATATAATCTATGGTTGATACTATGTCAAAAATTGTATAAGAAACAATTAAGCTTTGACACTTACTTTAAGATTATCTTTTATAAATTAAGGTGGGTCAACCATGGGACAAATATACCTCACCGAGTTTTTTTCCTGTGCTGGTTTTGAACATATTTTGATCAAAACCCAACACAGAGTGGAGCAGGAATACCCCATCATGATTTTCACTCCTCTACTTTAAGATTATCTTGACAATTAAAGGTATTAAAGGGAATGACCATCAACTTAGTTTAATAGTTAGAGTACATTCCTGTGCTTTTAAGGAGAATTACATAGCCAATTACTTTTATAAGTGCTAATTTGACAAAGCTTCCCTTTCTTTAAGTATAAATCAACTAACCAAAAAACTAAGAACAATTTCTACTAAAAGCTATAATGAGGTCAAATAAGTTACGAATTCACTAAGCAATGATTCCATTATAAAAATGATTTTACATATAATACTTAACCAGCTGGTTAATAGATATTAAACATTTATGGACTTATACATACTTCTGTTTTAAACCACAGCTTTAATTTTTAAGAACCTTATCAAATATCTTAAAGTATATACTTTTGCATATGTTTCTGTAATCAATATGGACTGTCATTATGCAATTTTGCGGAAAATCTTTTTCTTATGATAGTGTGACTTTTCCTTTAATCTACAACTAATCTCATTGATCTGACCATATAAATTGCAATACTTATAACCAAATTTAAACTTATCACAAAATACTTTAGGATAATTTTCCTCAAACTCTTCATTGAAGTAATGATAGGCGCAAGGTAGATAAAATTAAACAAGTTTCTTGTTTACCACTGATTTGTTTTATCTTTATCAAAACTTACTAATGAATTTTAATCATTTAGGATAACCAATTTTAATCCATTTGTTAAAATCTAACAAAGATTTTCACAATTTCCATAATCATACATGTATCTTTCAAGCCACCATCGATTCCCATATTTTATGATATAGAAAATCAAAAGACAATGACCAATTTATAAGTTGTTATAAGATGAGTTAATTAGTCAATATTGTATTAAGAATTATAAAAAGGTAGGATGGTTAATTATAAAAATTCACATAATTTATATTTAACTTAATTTAATTTGATTTAAGATACTTTAAGGAAAGATACAAATTAAATATTCAAGAAAATTGAGATAAGTTTTTAAACATCTATAGGGATCACTATTATTACAACGGAGATAAGAATAATGGATTGTTGATTCTTCTAATTTTTACTTAGTGTTTTATTAACTTTACTGCAGAATTAATACATAGGATAGTAAACTGACACATAGTGATATTGGTACATTAGCCAGGAGAAATATGATGCCAAATTGGTGGCATGTTTTAATTAAGTAAAGCTTAATCAAGATATTGTAATGCAAACAAAAAAATAAACTTGGTTTAGTTTTATGTTATCTTCAGGACTTTAGTTTTAAGAGGAATTATATATCATATTAGTGAATAGACTTGACAAAAACAATAAAGTTTTTTTTTGCAAAAGGAAATCAAACTAGACATATAACTTCTCAAACTTTTGCTGAATAAGTCTAACTATCAAGATAAGATTGTTAAGTTATTGAATTTCTTCTGCACAGCTAATGCATGTTTGCTTCAGTGCTATCTTTTTCAATTAAATATGCTACAAGTTGAAAAATAAAAAGTCCCTTAATTATAGTTAAGATATATAAGCTCTTTTTTAGAAAAGGTAGCTATTATTGAAACCATTAACAAGTTTTCAAAGGATAAATATCACTTTCCAAAAATCATATCCATTTTAAAATTTAGCTCCAAAAGTAGTTTTTTTGAAATTAATAGCAACAATGGCGGGAAATTAAGAAAAAGTACGCCCTGACTTGACTGGACGATCCAGAAACGACCCCTTAATTATAATAGCCCTTAGTTGTCAACCTCAGTGTCAACAAGAGTCACTCGCACTTAGGCAGCAGCTGCAAAAACAGCCACCTCCAAATATACAGCCACTTCAACAAACGTCATCTTACAAGGATGTGTCTCTGACCTGCATGCCCACAAGATTGTTATGCAATACAGCATAACAATCTTCTGGGCCCCCTCCTACTATGAAGAACATTGCCCAGAAAATTTAATCACATCAATTTGATTAAATGCACCTCAGCCCTTCCAGATACCCTCCTCACCAGTTGAGTTGGATGTTTCAGCCCCTCCTTCTATCGCTAGTGTTAGATTTCTGGATCCCATCATGAGAGGTTATTACCTACTGTCTAATCATAAAACTATCGCCCATAATGTTGTTTCAGCTGACCAATCTGGTTTGCAGATCACTTAGTTAGGCCATCCTAATTCACTCAGTGGAGAAACTACTGGATTGCAAATTAGTGCTTTTGACCAGTAACAATCTCATATGTCCCATTTAAAACCCTTAAACGGTACTTCTCAAGTCAGCACATACTCATTTCAAGCTGAAAATGATGATGTTTCAATCAGTTGGTGAGTTTAACACCTGACTTCACAAAAAAAGATCACTTTTTGGAAGCAAAAATTTGGGATTTGAGAATTAGTTCTTTCCCCCAATTAGCTGAAAGTAACTCTGATTTATATATGAGTCAAACTAAACTGGCGATGCTCAAGCATCTGCCCCAGCGCAGGCAGCACCAGCAACCAAATAAAATGCACCAGAAAACATCTAATCACACAATCTTGCCCTCACCACCTAATAAAACTTTACCTGCAGGTTCAGCTCAAAGCAAGCATAAGTGCTCCAAGAGGACTACTAGAACTTGTAAAAAAACCCCTTGCACAAGTATTACTTAAAGCTGATCCCTGTGAATTAAAATTTATTTCTGATTTTAAATAGAAATGTGTAGAAACTAGATCAAAAAAAGCTCACCCCACTCACCTTCTCCCATGCAATTCGTCTTTATTATGGACATAATCCTGTTGAACATTACACAGAGGATTACTTAATGGTTTGTAGAAATTGAAGAGACATTCCTAATAAACACCTCTATCCATTAATCAATGGAGGGACAAAAAATGATGTGATTCACTGAAGCTTCCCATGCCAACAATTCTGCCACCCTTCAGATTGTTATTCCACGTTGTTGGATTTTTGGCTGGGGATATGCTTTCTGGTGCTTTCTTACCTAAAACCAACAAATAGTGGAATGAAACCACTGATATTAATAAAAATAAATAAACATAATAAAATAAGAAAGTTGGTGTTTTTACATGTTTATTAGTATCCACAGGAGGTACAAAAACGAACCCTCTCAATTTTAAGTAACTTTGTATATAAACTATATTGAGGTTCAAAGCAAATTTGATGGGAAATTTAGAGCGCTTAGTACTTTACAAATTAGGGAATATCTGCATTTGACTTATCAATTTGCTGGAAATTCGCCTCATTTTGATGGAATAGCTGATGGAAAGTTGATTTCAGGCAGGATGTGTCCGTGAGGCAGCGATTTTATCAATTTTACCCAATCATTGGGCACAAAATAATTTTCACCTTGTGGGACCCCTTCCAACCCTATAAAAGGGGCCAGTCTCCGCTGGTTTAGTGTTACTAAATTTGCTGTAAGAGGGGAAGGACCTCAGAACGGCTCCCCAAAATTAGTCAACTATTCAGAGAAATATGACTGCCCAAACTCATGGCTTTTGCCTGAGTAATAATCAAAGTGTTACCCCAATTTGAGGGGTAACACTGGGAATCGACTATGGTCTTTTGGCCAATTTTTTCATTATTTACATCTGTATCACTCTTGTAAATACATTGGACTTGCAATTGTCTGACATTACCCCTTTCAAGAGTGTTAAGGGGTGAATTATGGCGCATTAACTGGCCATGGTCTGGTTGATGATGACTCCAGAAGTGACGGATTTGATAGAGTACTCATCCCCTCGCTTGTATGTGACTGAAATGGGGCTTACCAGATAGAACCAAGATTCTCACTTCTGGTAGTGATGCAGTTGTGGTAATACAACACCAAATCATATATTTGGAAGGAAGGGAGAGGGACACAGAGCTCATTCATTGCTTAGCCTTCTTTAGTGACTGTCTTGGATAAGTTAGTCATAGCCTCTGCTTGTAGTTGGATAATGCTCTGGGACAACTTTTTCATGGCTTGCTCTGGGTCAGTTCTTTCAGTAGAAATATATTTGGCTGGTAGATCTGGTACCCTGGGTTCTTGGCCATACAACACATGGAAAGGGGCCATTTTTAGGATGAAATGGTAACTACTATTGTAGGCCATGAGGGCACTAGTAATTAGAGATCCCAGTGAAGAGGTTCTGACTTGGCCATTTTATGGAGTGTTGATACCAGGGTTCCATTAAATCTTTCTAAAAGCCCCATTTATGGAAGGATTACAGAGGGCTGGGAAGAGTTGTTATGTTCTCATGAAAGTGGTAAGGAGTTTTGCCACTTGAGAAATGAAGTTTTTCCCATTCTCACAAAGGAGGACTTGGGGGAAGCCATGTTGCGTGAAGTTATCTGGTGTAAAAAAGGTTTCATCGCTTTAGCCGTTTGATCAGGGAGAGCAACAGCTTCAACCCATTTTATGAAATGTTCAATTCCAACCAGGATATAACGATTGCCACCAGTGGTCTGAGGCAAAGGCCTTTCACGTTTAAATTTATGGTGTAGAAGGGTTGTTAGGGGCGTAATTGGTTGAGACTGATACTGGGCCTTATAGCTGGTTTTCTTTTTACAGGTCAGACAGGCATCCAGGACTTCAGCTATGATTTTCATAATGCCTTCCCAGTAATATCAAATTTTTAGTCCATTCATAGATTTTGCAGACTCCACCATGGCCCATGATAGTGTGGGATTCTAGTATCACCAGTACTCGTTCAAATGACTGTAGATAAGGCAACCAGTTTACTCCCACTTTCTTGTATAACTTCCTAATCTCCACCTTGGCGTTGGGAGTGCCAAGCTAGCATTTTTTTATATTGGTTCATCTTCATCAGCCCATGTATCAGGAGTCATGAGGAGATCATGTAACCACTTAGCTTCACTGTTGTCCAAGTGAAGAATGTGCAGCCGCATTAACCCATCTACATTCATGTAGCGCGTTCCTGATTAGTGCTCAATAGTCATATCATAATGCTGGAGCTTCAGAGCCCAGCGATCCAATTTCCCCGTGGGGTCCTTCATATCCTGCAACCACTTTAGAGAGACGTAGTCTGTAATCACTTTGAAGAAAGTCCCATATAGGAATGGGTGGTAGTGTTTTATAGTGAGCAGGACAGCCAGTCACTCCTTCTCAGTGACGCTGTAGTTGCGCTCTTATTTTAACAGCATTTTGCTAAAGTAGGACACTGGATGATCGGCCCAATTTTCATTCAATTGAGCTAAGGTAGCTCCAAAAGCATAATCAGAGGCGTCTGTGAAAAACATGAAAGGCTTGCCATAGTCTTGGTGACGGAGGATAGGCCTTTTTTGTAATAAACGTCTTCACAGTCTCAAAAGCGGCCTTTTGTTCAGCACCCCAATGGAACAGAGTGTTATTAGCCAAGAGACGTAAAAGGGGCTCACTAAGCTGAGCAAAATTGGAGATATATTGATGATAGTACCCTATCATGTCCAAGGATACCTGTATGCCACAAAGGATTTTGGTTTCAGGTATTTAGATATCGCTTCTACCTTACCTTGAAGGGGTTGTATCTTATCTGGAGAGATAGCTTGCCCTAGGAAATACAACTTCTATTTGAAGAAAGTACATTTTGAGGGCTTCAACTTGATGTTGGATGTCTGCAACCATTAAAACACTTTATTAAGGTGAGAGAGGTGCTTGTTGAAGGACTTATAAAAAACGCATGTTATAAAATTGGATGGTATTGTTAGAATCCACCATATTGTTTGTACAGGTCAAACCCACTGAACAACAGAATTATGATGTGGGGTTTGTCAGTCCTTTGGACACACTATAGAATATACTAAAAAATAAGAGCAATCGCCCCAACGACTCTTTTATTTATTTTAATAAATACAGCAATTTTTCGCTGTTCCACTCTCTCTACTACAAAAAAGTAAATTCTCTCAATTGCCCATCTCGCTTATATACAGCGGCTTTGGATGATAACACTCTCATAGCTTGGACTATCCAATTCCGCCAATTCTCCTTTATTTCTGCTTGTTATTCTTTAGCTTTCTATCACCCTAATTGTAGGCGATTTAATTTGTATTCATCGAATGTTGACATTACCTTATCACCTTATTTAGAGGCAATCCAATAATAACCCATTATATCCCAATATTGTCTCATCTCAAGGCACACAAATAATTGTACTAATATAATGTTCAGCGAATTATTTCCAATCTGCTCTAGCTGTTCCAAGATTATTGTCCAGTCATATCAGAGTCATGACATTACCCCCCTACTTGACTGGACGATAAGGCTCCTTTTGCTTGTATGATCAGTGGAACTTTATGTGCACTTGGTTAATGATCTGACCACTCGCAGGGTTCTTTGATGGTATACACATCAACACCAGTTTCTCTATAGCTTAAAATGGACCAATCCAGATACTGGCCAGCTTGTGTTTCCACCCAAACCCATGTTGGTCATGGAATAGAACCATATCGCCTTCTTTGAACTGTGCCAACCCACTCAACGTACCTGATTGGCATCCTGATTCCTGATCTTTTTGGCTAAGCTGAAGGAATATGCTTCAGCTTACAATTTGATCGGAGTGTTTGCAAGGTAGTTAAAAATGGCGGTGGGGTTCCATTCCACTGGTGTCTTCTACACGCAAATAAAGTAATGCCAGAAGAGCTGGGTGTCAGCCATATAGTGGTTGGAAGGGGTTCTTCCCCATGGCAGAATGGTAGTTAATGTTATAGGCAAACTTGCTAAGTGGAAAGGAGGGAGCTCCAATTGGAAGGTCAATCCATTACTAATTTTTATAGTATGTTCACCAAAGTCCCATTCACCAATTTGACCATTCTATTGGACTTGGGGTGATATGGAGTCATCAGAACCACAAAGATACCCATAAGCTCATTCAGTTTGGAGAGGATGTGCGAGGTGAAGTTGGTTCCATTATCAGTGAAAATAAATTGAGGGAAGCCATGTCACTGAATCATGCATTCCATTATAAACTTAGCCACTGTGACCGCACCCAAATCCCACATTAGCTGCGCTTCAACCCACCGGTTCAAGTGGTCGATAGCCACCAGAATGTACTTGTACTATTTAGCTCCTGTTGGCAAGGGACCAACAACATCAAGGGAAACCGTATGCCAAGCAAAATGTGGTTAAACTACCCAATACAAAGACTTATGGCAGAATGGCTTCTCCACTTGGCACTAATGGCAGCAGGAAATGGTTTTGAGCGCATCAAACCTCATGCTTTCCCAATAGTACCAAGGGTGCAACAACTCCATTGTCTTGCACACACCACCATGTCCAACTGCCTTGTGAGCACTCATAATAATTCCTGGCCATGCTGAGGGTCGTGGAAAATTTATTGTAGATTCACCAATCCTCTTGTACAGTTCCCATTTCGATGAAAGGTATCTGTTCACATATCATTCAACGCTTTAATCACTTGGGAGGGTTTGTCATCATACTTTCCGCTGAGCATCTTAATGTACATCATGTCACTTAGGACCACCACCATGGCAACAGTCAGCGTCTGATGCTTTACTCCTGTGCAGTGAAGGATCTCGAAGTCATAAGCCTGCAGCTTAAGAGCCCATTTTTAATGATCAAAGATATCCCAGTTTTTCAATCGCCATCTTGCCTAAGGATCAGTGGATCAAATGGAAACCAAAATTTGTCCTTCAACCCAGTTATTGGAAAATTTGAAGCGAGAAAAAATGACACAGGTAAGAGCGGATTCAACCCTGAAATTAGCTGATTTCTTTATTAATGAAAATAAACATGCAAAAAAATTTAAATCCTATAATATGACAATGTGAGTGACATGAGGAAAAAAAAACCCGAGTGAATTGAACAATACCATAGGTTTAGGTGCCTCCATCGACACCTGGAGCCCACATTTTTGTTAAGGCACAAAAACTAGGTTCGCCGCTGGATACCAGGTAAGACTCAGCAAGAGCGGCCCTGAGGCCACCGGAGAATCCCATGCAAAGGTGGGAAACAAGGAAAAATTCTGAACTGAGTTCAGAATCACGCGGGCCTGACCTTTTAAGGTCGCTCTTCAGGGGATCCCCTCTGCACTTTACTTTGTGCCCCAGGGAGCATAAAGAATAGCTATGGAGGGGCACAGCCCAGCGCCAAGCCCGCATGAACCTCAAAACCTCATAATGGCATTTCAACTCAAAGTCTGGAAATATGAATTTTGGGTATAAATGTAATGATCAGTTTGACCCAACTGTTACATCACTCCCCACTAAGAAGGAGATCCCCCCACAAGAGGGTGGCTCATAGCTGGAGGCAACCACCACAAGGTCTTCCTCAGTAAGTATGGAGCCAGAGCCATACTGCAAAACCCAGTCCACCCAGTGAGTAAAACACACCCAATGTGGGGCTGAGCAGTTATCCCACACATGGTGGGCAGACCGTGGGGTGAGGGGCCCTGCTGGGCCAGGTCCCTCGGTGCCAACCAGATCCCTGGTGAGGGAAGAAGCCCCACCAGGATTTCAATCCAATGGTCGCTTCAGATCCAGGGTTGGCCATCAGTCACTGGCTCCCCCAGTGCTGGTTACTCAACAACTGGGACCTGAAGCAACCACTGAGGTCAGACTGAACTGGGGACCTGGTGGCATGCTAAATGCACATTGAGTTCAGAATAATGTAATGATCAAAATCATCCCAGTTTTCAATCGCTATCTCACCTAAGGATTGGTGGATCAAATAGACACCAAAATTTGCCCTTCAACCCAGTTATTGGAAAATTTGAAGTGAGAAAAGATGACACAGGTAAGAGTGGATTCAAACCTGAAATTAGCAGATTTCTTTATTAATGAAAATAAACACGCGAATGAATTTAGATCCAATAATATGGCACTGTGAGCAACATGAGGAAAAAAATCTGAGTGGATTGAACAATCCCATAGGTTTAGGTGCCTCCATCGACACCTGGAGCCCACATTATTGTTAAGGCACAAAAACTAGGTTCGCCGCTGGATACCAGGTAAGACTCAGCAAGAGTGGCCCCAAGGCCACTGGAGAATCCCATGCAAAGGCGGGAAATGAGGAAAAATTCTGAACTGAGTTCAGAATCGCGCGGGCCTGATCTTTTAAAGTCGCTCTTCAGGGAAACCCCTCCGCACTTTTCTTTGTGCCCCAGAGAGCATAAAGAATAGCTCAGGAGGGGCACAGCCCAGTGCTAAGCCCGCATGAACCTCAAAACCTCAAAATGGCATTTTGATTCAAAATTCAGAAATCCAAATTTCGAGTTTAAATGTAACAATTGGTTTGACCCAACTGTTAACCCATTGTGCCAAACGCCCTTCAGGCTTTTTGAGGTTCTGCAACCAGCGTAATGAAGCGTGATCTGTTTTGACTCTAAACTTTAACCCATGCAAGTAGACTCTGAATTGCTTATATGCTTAGATTACCGCCAAGCACTCCCACTTGGTAACAGTATAAATACGCTCATGGCATTTCAGACTTCAACTACAGTATGCTATGGGATGCTCCTCTCCCCCATCATCTTTCTGATAAAGTACTTCCTCAACAGCGGAAAAGGATGCATCTGTCTGAACAATAAACTCCCTATTAAAGTTCAGATAGCATTACATTAGTGCACTGGTCAGCGCCGTATGATGTGTATTGAAAGCATATTGATGACATTATGTCCATATAAACACAGCGTCTTTTTTAACAACTCGGTTATGGCCCTACAATACAGCTAAAGTTAGGGATGAAACGCCAGTAGTAACTAACCATTCCTAAAAATACCTGTATGTCGTGTTTATTATTAGGTGTAGTCATTTTATGGATGGCCTCCACTTTAGCTAGCTATGGTTTCAGCCCTTAGAGTCTACCACAAACCCCAGGTATTCCAACTGATCTTTGAAGAAGTTACATTTTCAAGGCCTAATTTTGATGTTCGCCTCAGCAAGCTGGCAGAATACTGCCTCTAAATGATTGAAGTTCTCCAAAAAGGTTTGAGGGAAAACGTTAATTTCATCAAGGTATACAAGGATGCATGACAGCTTTAGGTCACCAAGATTAGTGTTCATGGCTCGCTGAAATGTAGCCAGGGCATTACACAGCCCTTGAGGCATCTGAGTCAGTTGAAAAAGGAGTTTGGAGGTGATTATGGTGCATTTTTCCTGTTCCACCGCGGGTAGCTCAATCTGCCAGTAACCTGATATTAAGTTTATTGCTAAAAAATAACTGACTCCCCATAATTGATCCAAAGAATTGTCAATCCTTGGCAAAGGGTACAAGTCCTTTTTTGTAATACTGTTGAGCTTCCAGTAGTCTATTACTACACAGTTGGTGCCATCCTTCTTTTTTACAATCATAATGGGTGAAGACCAGGGACTTTTGGATGGTTCAAGCATCCCTTGCTCCAGCAACTTGTCAACTTCATTAGTGACAATGTCTACCACTACCCTCAATCAGCGATCAGCTAAGACCTTATAGGGGGATGATCTTCTGTGTCTACTCAATGGACCACCTCCCAAGGACACCCTAAATTGTTATCAACAGCAAAAATTCCATTGTACTTCTGAAATAAAGCCATTTCTTGGACTTTTTATTCTTCTGATAGCCCTATTAGATTACTCCTTGGACCCACTATCATTACGCCAGCTGGTGCCTCAACTGGTAGACCAAATTTGGTAAATGACCCAAAATCATAACCCAAAGGACCTCTTCTATTGGAGTCAAAGGTAATTATAATATTATTTGGTGTTGGCGGATTTGCATTGGTTCGTTCTGGAGGTTTGCTAAAAACCTTAATCTCTCCATGGCCCAGAAGTATAATCTCTGGAGCCACATGAGGCTTAAACTATTTTTGATGATAGAGCCCAATGACTTCCCAAATAGTCCAACAGGCACCTCCACCTCTAACTCGGTGCTCACTAAAGCTTGATGTCCAGGAGGAATATATATGGGCCCTGCAGCTGGAGAGGTATCCCTTGATATTCATATATTTTCTGGGGAAGGGGCCAAGTCTTGTTTTTAGTCGATGATAGCAAACTGGCATCACCCCATCACTATATTTAAGATTGATATGGCTCTTGTGCACTGGATCCTTCGGCACTCCATTAGAAGTGAAGTAAATTGGGATCCGCTGTCCCATAATGGTGAGGGTCTCCTCCATCATAATAACAGCCCCAAAATGGTGCAGAAAAGTGGTTCCAATTAGCAAGTCGTAGTTTTCATTTGGTAACACAATTGCTGGAGCTGTGATGACTATAAACCCAAAGCGCAGAGGTAGCGCACTGTAAGCTCCCTCAGAGATGGTACTTTCTTCTCCAACAGTTCCATACACCATTCAATAGTCCACATCTTTTTTTACCTTCAACTTAGCCATCAATTTAGTGAAACTATGTTTACTGGAGCACTAGTATTTATTATAGCGTGAACTCTTTTTTTGCTACACAAATATCACAGTATGTACACTCAGAATAAGAAGAATATTGACTGTTTAATATGTGAACATCTATGGGATCTCTTTTTTCAAGAAAACTAACTATCCCCTCACCAACTTTGTGATATTCTTTGACAATGGCATTGACCGGAAGGGCGACATTTACTCCTTTCAGAGTTGGCGCATCCACAGCAGAATCCAATTTGTCTGAGGAAGCTTGATTAAGCATTTGACAGGCATACATCTTCAGATGTTCTAGGGATTCTTTGTCCGCCGCGGCCTAGGCTTGAGCTCATGTTACTATGTTCACTACTCCAACTGGCTGCTAATAAAAAATTCCTTCATCATACTGAGGGACTTCTGTGGGATATACTACTATTGATTCAGGGACATTTTGTGTTGGAATCGTGAAGGTAGAGGGTCCCATTTCTACTCTATTTCATCTTTTCCTAAAATATTTTGATCTTGGTGTATGTAGTGCACATAGCGGTTATGGCAGAATTTTTCCAGATGACCAGAGCGGCCGCATTCATAGCAGCTAACCCCATAAGAGCCACGTCCTTGATTGTCATAAGAGGGACCAGGTCAGAAAGTTTGGGGTCATTTGGCGTAGCCAGGCCCAGGTCATAAGATGATTTCTGACATTTGGCGTAGCTAGGTCCTGGTTAGTAGCTAAGTTTCTGATGGTTTTTTGACCAGCCCATGGATGCTGCGAACTGTTGAGTATAATTTGGCCGAGGACGAGGCACAGAGTTATAGTAAGGTCAAGGGGTGTTAGGCGGAATGTGAGTCAGATGAGAGTATTCTCCTAAATAAGAGGGTACGGTAGAGGCGGTAGTCTTCTGTTCCATATTTGGTGGTGGAAAGTTAGGTGATATGCGACGCAAAACCTGTATAATTTTGAGCAGGGAACGTCATCATTAGAAGTGGTGAAATGACATTATGAAGCTCTCGATATAGCTTCACTGTGGAGATCATAGCAATGCACACGTTGGCTTCCGCCAAGTACCCTGCCCCAATCAGCACGTAAGCTTCCATTGTAAATCAATTAGTAAACTCCAGTAGAGTCTTGTTTCACCAGAATTCAATTGTTAATAATTCCACTTTCCACTATGACATCTTTGAGATACCCCTGAACAGGCGAAGCACAGTATCTATTACATCCCTATAGGTAACAGAGCTACTTAGGAGTTAACAGGGGACTTGATTGGCACTCCCAACACCCAAGGCTGATATCAACAGTTTAGCCTTCCATCTATCAGATGCACCCATTTGCTGCAAATTCAAACCATTTGAAGAAAATATTGATATTCCCATTTCGATCAAATGGAGGTAGTTTTTTGATATTAACCTCCTCATCCAATTCATGGCGTTTTGGGCTTCACTGAGTATTGGGTCAAAATCTAAAAGCAGTTTCCCGATGAGAAGCTGGACCAGCAGAAGCTGAGATGTCTGCCGCTTCAGGGTAGCGTGGCCTTCTACTGTGGGCAGCACCGCCATTACTTGAGGGAATTGGCGTTCTGACTCATATACATATCCAGTACTACCATCCTGGGTGTAGTAGCTCCGAGCAGCATCATATTCTTCCTCATATGATGCCCCACTTGTGGTTCATCATCATCCCAGTGAGAAGACCAAGAGGCACTGGTCAATTTCTGCTTTGCGCACTGCAGCCATTTGTTAGTATCATCCAACCAGTTGGCGAGTTCCTTGTTTTATTGTCCAAAAATTTGCATTTGGCTAAACGTGCTATTCAGCTGGTGCATGACAGCATTTCATTAAAGAAGAAGTTCGTCTTCTTTCTTGAGCACTGCGTCTAAGGTAGGTTTGAGTTTCTCATACCCGGCTGGTGCAGTGTTCTGTGAAGATTCCCCAGCAACACAGGATGTGTAACAAATGGCTGGCTACCGGAGATTTGTGGTACTTGGTGGTTGATCAATGGGGCCCTGTAGTGAGCACCACTGTTATAAAATTGGACATTATTGTTAGGATCCGCTGTAATGTTTTTACAGGTCAAACCCACTGAACAACGACAAATGATGTTCAAATCATTGATACTTTGGACACACTTGAGAATATACCAAAAATAGGAGCAACAACCACACTGACTCTTTTGTTTATTTTAATAGATCTAGCGACCTTTCGCTGTTCTGCTCTCTCTACTACAAAAAACTCAACTTCTCTCAATTGCCAATCTTGTTTATATACAGCAGCTTCAGATGATACCATTCTCATAGCTTGGACTATTCTATTCTGCAGATTCTCCTCTATTTCAGCTTGTTATTCTTTAGCTCTCTATTTCCCTAATTGTAGGCGATTTAATTTGTATTCATCGAATGTTGACATCACCTTATCACCTTATTTAGAGGCGATCCAATAGCAACCCATTATATCCCAATATTGCCTCATCTTGAGGCACTCAAATAATAACTAATATCATGTTGGCAGATTTTTTCCAATCTGATCTAGCTTTTCAAAGATTATTGTCCAGTCATATTAGAATTATGACACCGTGATTTCATCAAGATAGACAATTATGCAGCTGATATTGAGATCCTGGAAAATATGATCCATCGCCCACTGAAAAGTGGCAGGCGCATTGCATAACCCCTGGGGTAGCCGAGTAGGTTGGAAAAGGCCCTCACTACAGATAAGGGCGCACTTATCCTGGTCCTATGGAGAAAAGTCCATATGGCAGTATCCACCAGCCAAGATCATGGCGGAGAAAAACTTGGACCCAGAGAGCTGTGCCAGAGCATCAACAATAAAGGGGATTGGGTAGTTGTCCTTCTTGGTGAGGTTATTCAGTTTATGGTAGTCCTTAACTAATCAATGACCTCCATTTTTCTTCTTTATAAGTAGAAGAGGGGATGACCAAGGGCTTTGTGAGGGCACCAGCAACCCAGCGTCAAACAATTGTTTAAGTTCCATCCGCATCTGTAAATCCTCAACTTTTGATTTGTGGTAGGGCTTGTATCAAATGGGACGAGCACCCCAAAGTCAATAGTGTGGGTCCAATCCTTCATGTTCACATAGCCATAGCAGATTTGGAGAATATGTCATTATAGGCCTTGAGCAGGGTGTTGATTTTATCCAGCTCAGCAGGGGTTAGTTCATCAGAGATATAAATGGAAGGTAGGGTACATAAAGCCTGGTCAGCGGGTAAGCCCATATTCGCCATAGACCCAATACAGTGAACTTGCGTTATTTCCTCAAGGGGAATCAGCAGGCCCTTCCAATCTCCTGATCCTTCTTGATGGCCATGTACTTTTTGGTGATATATCTAACAGAAGGTTGATAAGTCGATGATAGGCAGTATCTAGAACGCCTGGCAAAACTCAGGGCTCCAAAGAGATAAAACTCCATCAAGGCTAATTTGGTGCATTAGGAAGTTATGTGGGATTTGCAGGGTAGTCTTCGTGTCAACTACCATTTGTTCACCAGCCTTGATGACCATCTCTTTAGAAGCATAGAAAGGGATACCTCTAAGGCGTCCACTGTTTGAGGCAACATTTTTTATGTCGTCCTGTACTGGTATAATGTAGAGATAAAGCGGAAGAGGGATACTCAACTGTTCAAACATAATCCTTTTTATTAAGCTCCTCATTGGTCAAAATCAGGGGGACCTCGTAGTTAAGCATGGAGAGATAACCCTGCTTTATGTTATTAATTCCCTCATACTTGAGCATGAACTGGTACCAGTGAGTAGATCATAGGTATTGTTAGTTAGGGCCACCGCTGGAGATAAATAAGATGAGCTTCCCAAAATGTATGTGCAGAGAAGAGTACGCCTAAATGGCGCAGGTGTATTTGGGCCTGCAGTCCTAAACTCTTGAGTGTAGTTGAGGTTGGGGGCAAGTTTAATCTTTTTGATGAGTTTTGATGGCACGAAGTTTACTAGGGATCCAGTGTTAAGGATAGCCCTAACCCATATTACATTGACTACAGCTTCCACTTCGGTTAATGTTCCACCTAAGTTGGAGGAAAGAGTGAGAACCTCCTTTAATAGAAGAGTAGAAGAAAGCCATTTGGCTGTCTCAGGGTATTTCTCCTGGATAGAATGCAGGGCATGAATACACTGGCTTTGGCGGATCAAGGTGGCAATAAACTGGTCAGCGTCACTGGCAGTGTATGACCTCAAAGCCCCTCAACATTTGGCGGAGATAAGTTTGGTGGGGGATTCTAGCCCAATCCACTATCAGGGTTCAACCCGTCAGGTATTTCTACTTCAGATGGTGCTCCTAAGACATAGTGATCATCATCTTCAAAACTTTCATATTTTTCATTAGAGGGATTCTCAATACACATCAAATCTTCTATCAGTTGGAAGGTAAGGTAGGGCTTTCCTTATTGCAAGTGGGTTCCTGGGGCCGCTCAATTACCTGGATAACTTTTTGAGGAGATGCTGTAATTGTTACGGCTCTATATTTAGCCTTTGGCGTAGAGGTTTGGGTTGCCCCACTGCTACAGTTTTTAAAAAAGAGATAGCCGGAGGAGATGCCAAGGAGGATAGAGAATTGCCTTGGCAGGATGTGACAATTGAGGCACTTAAGAAGGCCGCTCTAAAGAAGGAGAAGAACAGGTCAAAGTGTTAGCCAACTTCACCAGCTTCACTTTGTGAGCTGAAGATGGAGGTGAGCACTGCCTCTTCACTTCTAGTATCCTCTTTTTCTCTTCACCTGGGGGAGGAACATCTTTCTGTGGAAACTCCACGGGAGCAGTTTTCTAAAGGGAGATAGCCAAAGAGGAGGCTGGAGATGCTATAGTGGATTATCGCCTCATAACTCCTGGCGTAGCATCACTTTCATAGTAGTCAATCACCGCTAATAAGGCTTCTTTAATATTGCGTACATTTTTGAAGGTACGCTTGACTGAAGATATATGCATCACCAAGAAGGGAAGAGGCGTTAAACCAGCCAAAATAGCACAAATGGCGTCATCTAGAGATAGCATTTTTTGCCAGCAACAGAGGCTGAGCTTCACTATAGAATCGCTCAACAAAAGAGTGGATTAATTATACATCTTGCATGCTAAGGCACATAAAGGCCTGTTTTTGCCGTTGTAAGCTTTGTATGGAGCCAAATTCATCATATAGCGCTTGCTTGACCTCCTCCCAGGTGCTGAGATTGACTATGTGAGGAACCATTATTCCTTGAGTCATACGACTCAAGCAGGAAAGGATGTACCTGAGTTTTTGCTGGTCAGTCGCTCTTTCCATTACTGATTCATAAACATACAGGAAGGATGCTATACTGCCCATACCAGGTGTAAACTTATTTCGAAGAGGGGGTTTATGGATGGTGGGGGAGGCCCCATAAAAGCCTTGAGAAGAGTGCTGCTCAAGCCTTTTTAAGGCGAAACAAAGCACTAGCTAACTGTCGTTCTAAAGCAGCTAACTTGGATTCAGATGCAGCTGACATATTTAAACAGAAATGTGTAGTGTACAGGGTCCCCTGTAGTGAGAACCACTTGTTTTACTTTTGGCTGTGGAGTTGCTCTCTGGTGCTTTAATACCTAAAATCAAACAAATTTTGGAATAAAGGCACTAGTATTAATAAAAATAAATAAACACAATAAAACTAGAAAGTTGATATTTTATATGTTTATTAGTGTAACGGGAGGTAAGAAAAAAATCCCTCTCAATATCAAGTAACTTTATATATAAAATATATTGAGGTTCAAAGCAAATTTGATGGGAAATTTAGAGCGCTTAGTACTGTCCAAATTAGGGAATATGTGCATTTGACCTATTATATTGCTGTAGATTTGCCCCTTTTTGATGGAACAGCCAAAGGAAAGTTGATTGCAGGTAGGATGTGTCTGTGAGGCAGCGATTTTATTAATTTTACCCAATCATTGGGCATGAAATAATTTTCACCTTGCAGGACCCCTTCCAACCCTATAAAAGGGGCCAGTCTCCGCAGGGTTATTGTTACTAAATTCGCTATAAGAGGGGGAGGGACCTCAGAAGGGCTCCCCAAAATTAGTCGACTATTTAGAGCAATACAACTGTTCAAACTCGTGGTCTTTGCCCAAGTATTAATCAAAGTGTTACCCCAATTTGATGGGTAACACTGGGAATTTGACTATGGTCTTTTACCCAATTTTTTCATTATTTACATCTGAATCACTCTTGTAAATACATTGGACTTGCAATTGTCAAACACACGTTTATCTCTCCATATCTCCCTTACATGCTTTCACCTGGAGAAAATCTCATGGGTTATGTTTTCAACCTCCCAATGCTTATTGCTCCTGAATCACTTAAGCTGTCACTATATCGTGATTTAATAAATTTAGGCCTTTACTCACAATCGACTTTTGTGTCCCCTCTTACTATGCTCCCACTTACAGAGCACACCTGTAAAGGGCATCATTTGTCCCCCCTGCGGTATCTCGCAATATAGAAGTAATTCCCCACGTGGCAGTGGTTGGGATACTCCTAGAGATCTTTTTTGTTGACCATGACCAAGAGCGACAATGTTATTCATGATTTAACGCCCTTGGACACCTATATAATGGCAGCACAGCCCAAAAATAACCTCTCAGCCACCACTAAGGGACTTAAATCAGGCCAAAATCATTTCCACGTGGCAGCAGCAGCAAAACCACAACCCACATAATGGGTTCCAGTTCAGGATCTTACCCCTGAAGCCCTTCGTTGTGCAGTTGAAACTGCAATGTTAACATTAGGTTCACACATTCTTGGGAACCAAGCCCCTCTCCCAGTGGGCACACCCTCCTTTCTTCTGGAATCAACACCCTCTCCTGCCAATAATAAAGCATCAACCACAAGGTGGCCATCATCAGCCACCCCCAACCAGCACTCCAAGATCCCTCACCAGTCTCCACTAGCACTCTCCTGCACCAAACAGGAGCTTTTAATGAATCCTAGCCCACCAACAATGAATGGCATCTACAAACTGTGGTTGATGCAACAACTCAAAGAGCCCTACTATTCCTACACCCCACATCTTGCAAAGCTCCTTTGCAGTGTTGGAGGATGTGATTATGGGCTCAAACTCATCAAATGTGGACAATGCTGAGGTCACCATTGAGAAACCTCAGGAACCTCCCACTGCAACGTATCATGGGCATCATCCTTATATAGTTTACAAAATCCTCCGCTCTCCCTCCCCAGCCTCCCTTCGCCACCCCAGCGCTCCACTCAGCTCACTTAAAAGAATAGTCAAGCTAAGGGAATCAAAACTAGCCGCCTTACAGCTGCAGTTTTAAGCGCTGTCAAACCCCCAGGATGCGGAGGGGAGCATCTATGAGTCCAAGTGAAGGTACCATGAATATGCAATTCATAAACTCAAATTGTTTGCAGGATTATAACTGATATAGCGCCTCCTCAACAACTTCAGGTCAGCACGGATTGACATTGCTGATGTCCAGGAGCCTCACTTTACCCCAATGAATATAAAGCACGGTATTGTCAGTTTAGAGGAAACTTTTTCTGGACAAAACATGACGCCCTTGTAGTTCCGAATCCCCAGATTAAAAAACACCTTCTCACAACACCTAGGGGGCGCATTATACTGGCCAAGCTTATAACGCCTGAATTATCCTTCTTCATCGCCATTATATACCTGCATCAAGCTTGGGCTGACCAGAACCGACTTCTGGATGAGCTAGTCCACCTGAATCTCCCGCAAAATACTATCCTAATGTGAGAATCAACGCTACCATAAGCCATGTTCGTGATTTTTACCCTCCTGCAACAAATGAACGCTCTGGATCAATTAGACTCCATGACTTCCTTCTCACTAGTGGCTTCACAGATTATCTGCCACCCTCTGCGTCTGTATTTAGTTGTATGACCAGGATACGGTACAACAAAGAAATTTTAGTCAGCATCGCGCATTGACTTGGAAAATATGGGCTCCCTTCTGGTTGCCATGTCTCATCTCCAATGGCCCACTACAATCATCCAAGTGATCACGAATCACTCACAATTGTCCTTACCACCACACTCAGACCATCAGGAAGGTTTTGGACAAGGGCTGCCACGGCTCTTTTAGACAACCCATTTGTTAGAGAAAAGTTGTCATCAACCATAAGAGACAACCTCTTCTCCCCACCATCCCACCTGAGCAACTTTAGCGCGAGTTAAGCAGCAGCAAGGCAGAAATTAACCTGGTAACTTATGTTTGTATTAAAGCTCAGATTACTGCGGCTTGCGCCAGAGTCAAGAAAGCTGAAGCTAGAACTAGGCACCTTGAATGAGCTGCATACCTTCTCCCTCTCCCAGTTGGCTGAAAGGCCGGGAAGCCACTCAAGAAGCTTTAATCAGAATTTGCACCTCAGGAAGAGCGTGAAGACAACTTCACATCTTCCCGCTATTATACCCCAGTGGGAACGCCCTACCCGCTTCTTCTTTCAGAAGCAAAAAGCCAGATCTACAGCGCACTAAATCACAGCACCGAAGATTGAAACCACCACTTTAACTGACAAAGAAGCTATCACACAGGAACAGCACCTCTTGTACTACAACCTTTTCCATGATGACCAGGTTGACAAGTCAGATATATAAGACTTATTATGGCGTACTCCAGAGCCTCCAACTGAACCACAGGCAGACGAAGCTCTTCTGGCCCCTATCACCTGTCAGGAGGTTATGGGCATCCTCATTAAAACTCAGCAGCTTGGAACCCCTGGCCATAATGGCATACATTTTGAGGTATATCTTCTATAACCTTTAGTGACAGCCAAATTCCTCTGTGATCATTTTACCTCACTTTTGGCTCAAGTAGATGTCCTCCCTGATTCTAGTGGTTCAATCACAGCCCTCATTCATAAGAAATCAGACCGGGAAACCTGGAAAAGTGGCGCCCTATAGCTTTTATTAACGCGGATCATAAATTATTCACAAAGCTTTTGTTTAACCGCTTAACAGTATGAGTGTCTCCCCAGTTGAACTCCTCTTAAAAATGGTGATATTCCGAGGAGGTCGCTAAGGGATATATAAAATGACCTCCACGCAACTTTGACTACTGCCTCACGCAGGGCGAATGGCTTTGTAGCTCTTCTGGATATGGAGAATGCTTATAATTGTGTTGTCTGAAAGCACATATATGCTTCCTTAGCCCGCTTCCATCTTCACTCTACAGAAAAACGTTGGATATCCGCGCTCTATAACTAACTCCATACCAGAGTCCTTGCACAAAAAGAGAGATTTACAGCTGCCGTTACTGTTGGGCAGTGTCTCCATAAGGTGACCCTCTGAGCCCCATCCTTTTCAATATCACACTTGATCTCCTATTGGCCTCTTTTCAGGAAAAGCTGATGGGGATCATAGTACCAGGTTAGGACCCTACCTGCAATATGGAATTTGTAGATGACACTGCCATTGCGTTTGGTTACCATGAGGACACCACCCTTGCTGCTGTGATTCTTAAGAGGTACATCAAGGCATCCAACGCCTTGGTCACACCTCTAATACAACGGTAGTACAGGTTTCTCACCAACCTCACAGTCACCATTTGGTCTGGAGACCAAATGTGGCACCTTACATCACCTGAGATCCTGACCAACTGTTGGACTTTCGGTTAAACACGTTATTCAACCTATTGACCAATTAATTAATTCAACGATTGGTGTTCCAATTGTTTATCTTGGAAATGGTCGCTGACTAAAGATATTATTGTCAGGAATTATCCCCAATGATATTAAGCACGATTTTGATGTGGGAACAACACCCAATAGTCAAATAATCGCAGTGGTCATTTTAATATCTTGGCAATGGTCGCTGACTAAAGATATTCTTGTCATGAATCATCCCCAATGATATTGAGCAAGAATTTGATGTGGGAGCACCAACTGATAGTCAATTTATGGTAAATCGTTCAGAGCTAATGTATGGGAGTCATCAGAAACTACTTAAGCGTTATAACACTAGTGGTAAATGGCAGGATCTTCATTGGACAACACAACCTAAATCAATTTGGTTTCGATTTCCTAACACCAATAAATTGGTCACCAAATAACTGAGGATTACATTACATAAGAAAATCAAGGAAAGGATACCTGAAGAGCTTTAATGCCTAAAACTTAAGGGACAATTAATTATAGGAGATCGAATAATTCACAGCGGACAACAGATAAGTTGTGTGCCAAATTTATTATAAAACCCCCCAAATATTTCCTAATAAAATTAGATTAAAACTTAATATCTTAGTTGTTTATACAGAAGCTGTAAGCATCACTATTAGGATAAGAGTACAAGGATCAGAAATCCTTAGGCTGTTATTATTAAGTATCTGCTTGGCTATGAGTGAAGAGAATAAGGAAAGTGTCACCTAACAGTACTAGTATACCTTCAAGAAGGAGAAGCACCTGTTTAGCGTTGGACCCTTTATTCAAAGTGGCTTTTGGGTAATCAACAATAATAGTATACATACTATTATTGCTCCAGCTTATCTATTTTTAATCAAATTAACGCAAGTAGTCAAGGTTTTGCATTTGAAATTGGGGCGCAGAAGCGAGCTACCATCAAGCGGCCCACACTTTAACAATTGGTTCTCACTACAGGGGTTATTGAGTTGTCAAAAGCCATATAAACCATAATTTCCTATAAGAATGTGCTTCTGAAGCATTGGATGGATTTAAAGACCTTCAATCAGAATGTGCTTAGCTCAGCATCTCATTCCAATGTCAATACTTTGGAGTAGTGTGTAATTAAAGCAGAAGAAATTCTCAAAGAAGTGGGAAATGTGAATAATAGCCTGTGTGGATTAATTGCCTCTTTTAAGAAGAAAGATGGTGAACTTATTAAGGAAGTTTTATTTAAAAAGACTAAACATGAAGCAGACCAAGAACGCACCCAGCATATTCATAAGGATATGGAGAAAATGATATCATGTATTGAGGAGTTGGAAAATCACAAATGTGATTGTGCACAATTCGGGGCAAACAAAGCTGATGAAAATGCATACAAAGCTTTAATCAAGAAGACCTCTCTGCCCTCATAATATGCCTAAAACATTTGCTAGTGTGTCAGAAATGACTCTCAAAGCCACTCCTATGGCTACTTGAGTCACTGAGCAAAAACTCCTATGAGTGGGGCGACCAAAAAGTTTCATAATATGCCGAAATTATCCACTTTTCACCAGGATAACGCTCCAGTGTTTTTCCGTCTCTTTGAGATGGCCATGTTTGGTTATGTGGACCATCAGAAAGTGGTGAGTGTAATGAAATGTCTTAGCACTGATTTCCAGAATCTGGTGCTGCCTCACCTTAATGGGGACAACTGGTCATACGCTGAAGCAAAAGCAGAGAACATGTTGAAGTTTGGAAGTCCTACTCAGATGGAAAATTGCAAACAAGGATTTATGGGCATACAATTCTGCAAGGATGAGACACTGGCTAGTTTCGCCTATTGGTTTTACCAAAAATCCCAGATCTTTGCAGAGGTGGAAGTGTTAACTGACTTTGTTGCATGCATAGCCATGCAGACGGCACTTCAGCCCTACTGTAAACTGCATCAGATTATGGTGGCGGCACTAGTAACCTAAATAACAACCTCACAGATGGTGGACCATCTGAAGGTGTTTAGAGCAACTTTTGATGCGCATAATCATTTTTTGAGGAAATTTAAACTGAGGATGATCAAACTATGATGGAATTAGAAGACAAAATTCCAGATAACATTGAAAAAGTCGTTTATCAGCATAATCAAGACTTAATGGTAATTAACCTGATGGATCCAAGTGGAAGGATAAATCAACTAGCCACTATTGGAAAAGTGGAGTGACGGGACAATTTGCCACCCAAAAATTGAAAGGAGAAATTTAAACGATTTAAGAATGTTGTAATTCCACTTAAGGAGGAAGAAACTGCCTGTAATTCAGGAAAAGTCCTTGCAGTCTAGATGCAGAACTTTTTAGCACTGCAAGAAAAACTGTTCTGCCAGACATCTGCTTGGACTAAAAGTCATCAGCTGGGCCAGCTTGGGATGCAACTGGGTCTGCCGTGAGAAGTCCTGAGGTGTTAAATGAGACTAAAATGAAAGGCGATTAATCCAGAGAGTAGTGGATAAAGTTGGTCGATCTTATATTAGTCAATTAATGAGAAAGGCTAGGAGTGACAAAAAACATTATCAGATACAGATGAATTCGATAGAGAAAACCATTACCAAATTGAACTGTGCAAGTAGTAGATCATTTACAGATCTATTGGTGGAATATATCAAACATTTGAGCTGGCAATTGAAGTTGAGAAATTAGGATCAGATACAAACGTTTTTACCTATAAAGAAATTTTAAATTAATATGTGCACATAGGGGGATTATTTACATATCTATCAGCGGAACTAATCTGAACATTTGATCCAGCAAATAATGATGAATTAAAAAAGGGAAAAACAAGTCAGATGCCCTATGGATGGGACCATTCAAAATTATCACTAAGTTGGAAAATAGTGTCTATATGATCAATAATATCAAAGATGGTCACATAGTCAATAGGTCCACACGAAATACTTAAAGTATTGGACTTAACTGAAAAAATATAATAATAATAAGATAAGTGAAGAAAAGATAAAAATATAAAAATTAAAAAGTAAAAAATAAAAAATAAAAATACAAAATATAAAAAATCAATTTTTATTCTTTGAGTGGTGAACAATTTGGCAATATTCCCACCTATTGAGCATAGAGGAAGGGAAAGACAATGTTAGGCATGAGTCCTGAGAGGTTAGCAGGATCAGGACAGGCTGAAACTAGATCTGCTGGAATATCCCCTATTAACAATTTTCTGAAACACATCCTGGGGTTGGTACAGGTTGGATGGCAAGATGCCATTGGGAACCCATCCTGGGGTCTGTACAGGTGGACCAGTTTATCTTTTGGCAATGATGCAGAAATGGGACTGGTGCAGCATGATGTCATGGTAACCATGCTTAAGAAGAGGTGGCAGCGGGTAGCAATTAAGGACAATAAGTCGCAAAGCTGAGCAGAACATATAGCCATTGAGTGTGGACAGAGATGAACTCCACTGAGGTCATAGAATATGATATCCAAACATGAGCACAAGCTGAGGTGGCTTCCATCCCTGAGGGTTCTACCTTCTTCTGAATAATCTGGTCATGAGGGGGGATATGTTGAAATTTCAGTTAACAACATTAACTAACCTATTGATCAATTAACTAATTTGATGATTATTGGTTACAATTGTATATCTCAGTAATGGTTGCCAACTAAAGATAATATTGTCAGGAATCATCTCCAACGATATTGAGCATGAATTTGCTGAGGGAATAACACCCAATAGTCAAATCATGGGGAATCGTTCAGAGCAAATAAATGTGGAGTCATAAGAAACTCCTAAGTATTCTCATGCTTGTGGTAAATGGTAGGATTGTCATTTGCCAACACAACCTGAGTCAATTGATTTCGAGTTTCTAACACCAATAAATTGATCACCAAACAACTGAGAATTACGCTACCTAAGAAAAACAAGGCAAGGATACCTGACGAGCTTTGGAGCCTAAAACTTAAGTGTCAATCCAGTCTAGGAGAGCAAATAATTCCCAGCGGACAGCTGATAAATTGTGTGCCAATTTTACTATAAAAACTCAAATAAATCTAATAAAAATTAGATTAAAACTTAAAAATAATTTAGTTAATTATACATTGGGTGTATAAAATTACTCATGGGATAAGAGTACAAGGATCAGAAATCCTTAGGCTGTTATTATTAAGTATCTGCTTGGCTCTGCGTGAATAGAATAGGGAAAGTGTTCCCTACCAGTACTAATACAACTTCAAGAAGAAGCACCTGTTTAGCGTTAGACCCTTTATTCAAAGTAGCTTTTAGCAATCAACAATAATAATATTCTTTTATACTAATATTTTCCCAGTTTATCTATTTTCAATTAAGTCAACGCAAGTGGTCAAGGATCTGTGCAGTTGAATTCAGGGTGCAGAAGTGAGATACCATCATACGGCCCAGGTTTTAACACCAACTCACAAGAAGTTACACTCAATTCCAATGATTACATAATCATGAAAGAGGTAAATTCCAGTATTGACAGCTGTAACAGATGAAACATCACCCCCAGGGTCAGGCCCTGATGGCCAATGGATTTCTCCTATATAAAGTTTGGTTTATTGCGCATGTCTGTCCATTCTCAGACTCATCTTATACGTGGCTTAACATTATTTTCCGCTGTTGGATCTTGGGCTCCTTTCCACACACCCACAGCACTGTCAAAAGTAGCCTGACCATGCTATGAAGGGGCCTAGGGATCCTGGACACGCGCTCTCATGCCACCTACATTCATCTGAAGCTCCTTCACCTAGTTGTATGATGGGATGTGACCCCTATATCCCAGTGGGCACCCGCCCTCTTCTAATCTGCGTCAGCATCTCTGGCCTACCTAGGGCATAATTGACATCTTTAGGGGAGTGACTCAAAAACCACCCAAGCCGTCATCTGAAACCCTCCTCTTCCATATTGTGATCAAGCTTCTTTTGCCCTGTAACGAGTGGGTGCATGGGTATATCATGATCTTTCATAAAGAAGGAATAGTCCAGGCCTCAGCCCCCATTGCTATGAGATAGTATACAATGAGCTGGTAGTCATATCTCGCCTCAAACCCCATAAAAGACCTCCTATCTGCCCGCGCCTCCTTAAGCTCCTCCCACCCTCAACGAGCATAAACCTCCAGAGGCTCTGAAAAAATGTTTACCACCCAATGCTTTCTGTGAAGTTGTATAATATCCTATGAAGGACGCTTCATTGTTCATATTGGACAGGGGGTCAGACTGGCTATACCTTATAAAAAGCAGCTGTCCTCATTGTTTAAGCTTATTGACTTTCATCACGACCACGTTTCACATGCCAAAGAGTCACCGCATTCTGGCCTAAGGTCTGCACATTCCTCCATGCCCTTCCATGACCTGGCAACCCATGCCAAAGTCTGTTCTTTGAGCAGAACCTACTAAATGCATTGAACACTACAAGTCCTTGCCTATGCCACAGAAGTATTTATAATCCACAATTTCTTCCTTTGGGCATCTTTTGACTCTCAAATATGAACCCTAAAACACATAACTTCCCACTTCCAGGTGCACTTTAAGGTTGTCCCAAAAGTTTAAACTGTGTTGCTAGCCCTCCCCTACTAAGTATCAATTGCAGAAAGGCTCTGGCGCACCAACTCTCCTCCATTTTTAGATGTCTCTCCTTCCCTTTCCCTCACTTCCAGCTCTCAGGAGCTCAGGTTTAATTAAATAAACATTGATGAATCCCCTATAAGGCCAGGACCATTTAGTACTAAAAACAAGTTTCCAAGTTATCTCAATGCATTTGAACATCATATAATAAGAAATAAAAAATTATTCTAGGCAAGGTTTCTACAATGGACTATCATGATTTTTTTAGAAAATTAATAACCATTTTAGAAAGTTCTAGGACAACTTAATTAAATTCCTCCCGTTGTAAATACTATTTACAGTTATCTGATTTTTAATCATAATGAAGAATAATCAACAATTTACTAATTACTAGCTTATCTGGTGTTTTTTAAAGTATTACCATAAAGTATTTGCCTCAATGATTAGCTGAAGGTAATAAATTCTTAATCTTGGTATTTATAGATATAAAAAAAGAAGATTACTAATTTTCTAATTTAAAGAGACATTATCCAAAAATTGAGTAGTATAATATAGAAGGCTGTTAATGAGATAACTAAAAGCGTATATTAATAGATAATATTTGAATTTAAACCTAGTAAGCCTTAATTCTTAGAGTTTTTGAGACTTAGCAGAAAAAAATTATAATTTCACTTGAAAATCTAAAGATTTATTAAATCAAATTAAGTATTTTATTAACTAGTATGAAAATATAAGCAATCTAAAATCTGTTCAAGTTTAAACTAAGCGTAAGAATTAATGTAAACTTCTGGCAGCAAAGTTCACATATCAGCTTTTTCCATAGTAATTTTTATAAATAAAACAACTATATGGAATAAGCTCAATCATTACAAGACTTTATAAAGCAATTTTTTGTATGGTAGAGGTAATATTTGCAAACAAAGACAGAGAACCTCTCAATATCTCCAATTAATTACTTCATGGATCTTGTAACTTTAATCCTACTGAGTAAAATTTGAGGACAAAAAACATTCTGTAGAGTGATAAAGCTTTTTAATTTTTTGACTACATCAAACCGTTCTATTCTATCACCTCTTCCTACATCTACCTTAACACTGGACCTGGACCTGGACCTTCATCTGCATCTACTGATTCAATTGATTCTAAATTCTCATCTCATATTAATTAAATTACAAAATTTACTTATGAGATCTGACCTAAAAAAGGTTTGTCAACGATTATAACATTTAATCTTCTTTGCTAACTCTGATATTAAGGTGAAATCTTATAACTTAATATATTGTTATTTTATTTTACTGCAATAAGATTAGAAAACTAGTTAAATATAATTGTTAAGCCTGATAATCCAGGGCTTGATAGCTTTTTTCTAAAAAACATGTATGACTATGCTCTCCAGATTATGCCATAAAAGAAATTCTAGGGTTGAAAGTATGATTGTCAAAAAACTTATTTTAAGGTTATCTTTGAGGAAGTTTAACATATTCTATTTTTAAACAAAATTATTCTAAGGCAGAGATGATGTAATCAAGTTTTGAAAACCTTTAATGTAACCTGCACTCTGTAACACATGTATGCTATATGATTTGTACCATGTAATTTTAATGTTCTTTAAATGGGATTCAACTATATCTCACATGATTTATATTTCTATTTCAGTACTCTTTTTTCACCATATAAAAGTCCATTAAAAACTTTTTCCAGAGATATACTTGCTAATAATTATACAAATTGCTAAAAGAAAGCAAGTTGTTTACAAAAATTACTATTAACTATAATATTAAATGGAAAATTCTTTTGACTTATTGCTCACAATAAATGTAATACATTTTAACAGAATACCATCTGATGAGCGCAGACAATTAAAAAGCATATAGTAAACTATTAAGAGTATTATAATAGGACAATTTATTTTTTAGCCATTAATAGTATATCTCTACATCATTTTGGCTAAATTTAACAGACCAGTGACTGCATAAGGAATTACTTGTAGTCCTTCTCATGTCATCGTCAGATAGTTTCTAAAAAATTGATTAAAAAATCATATTAAAAAGGCTAAAGCATAAACAACTACATAAAAATATTGCTAACCCATAAATGATACAGCTTTAAAGCAAAGATATATCTATTTGCCTCATGAGGCACAATAAAAGAAATAAATAAAGTTTATGAATTATGTTATGGCCTAGTACAATATACAAACCATCAATTATAATAAGAATTTAAAATAATGGATAGGATAGTATCTAATAGCTACTTGTTAAAAACTGATTATAACTAATATCTGATTATGTTTATATCAATATCATCTTTGCCAATATAATCCAGCTACCTTGTAAAGATATCTATAGAATGTATATTGTTCATTTGATATTGTAAAAATTGTATTCTCTCTAGACATAGATCATATAAGTATTGAGAATTGGTGAACTTTTTACTTATACCACTATATTAGGTATCACCATGGAACTTCCTCACAATCTAGTTCTGTAGTAGAGTATTCCTCAAACTTTGGGTTCTCAATTCTGATATTTTCATTAAAAATTGTCCATATGAGGGCCTTTAGAACTAAAGCAAGTTTAAAAAACCTATAACGTTAGTGTTAATATTACACAGTACAAGAATGGACATATGGTCAGAGCCTATGACCAAGCTAATAACTCATTTTCTTTTATAGATATATGGTATTAATAATTAAGCTAAGGGATGTTTAAAATTTTTATCCAAAATCAGATAATATAAAGTGGTAGGATACAAAAATAAATGGATAAGCCTTACTATCAGATCATATCATCAAGTCATACTAGAAACAGATAATGGGTTAAAGATACCTACTAGCTTGTAGGGTTAGAGAATATTTTCGCTTTTCATCAATCTCAATACAGGAGGTTTCACAATAATTAATATCTTTGTATGTTTAAAAAAAGGTTTTAAAAACAATTTTCTAGTTTATCAATATAAGGATTCTTAAAGAAGTAAAATTAAAGCTCTTATTATCTTTTGAAAATAAAAACTTTTTCTTCAAAAAAATTTATTTACTTTGATTACAAAGATTTTCATGAGGAGCTTTTATTTCCACTTGATCTCACTTTTATGGGATTTTTAAAAAAAAATTTATTTATCCATCGCCATCTGGCCACGTCCATTTTCTAATAAAAGTCATCAGATCTACCGCCTTCTGCACCAATGTGGGGCAGCGGTGATCCACCCCTAGCATTTTCTACCCTGAAGGTAAGCATGTTCAAATGGGCTAAAATAGTCCGCCCCACTCTTATAAGTGATTTGTCCCTCCGTGGAACTTAGAGCTCCACCTTGTGTGCATCCACCCCACCCACCCCTCATCCTCTCGCTCTTCCTTGCTCCAACATTTGATTTTGTCTCCATGTCAAATATGGCGTTTATTACCATATACCAACAATGCAATAATTGAACTGGCCACCGCTGCCTTTGCACTGGCTGGCTTTATTTATTTCTTCCCTTTTAAGGGTTATTTTGATATTGGTTTTCGAACAGAGGAGGAAGTTGCTACACCAGCTATGACTCTATTATATAAAAACACCACCATTCCCAATACTAATACTAGTCTCCCTTCTGATACCACCCTGGTGGTGTCATTTGTAAACCTCCCTTCCTATCTCCCACTATAAATTTTGTATGAGGTGTTGATGTTGGGTCTTTTGGCTTATGGCGCTCAGCCCAACCTCATCTTCACAGTTCCCTCTGGGGTAGAGCACCTTGTTGCCCCTCATGCCACTGCCACTATCATACCCATCACCCTTCCATCGCCCAACAAATCCCCACATGCTCACATTGCTGCAACACCAGAGCATTTCTTTTGGGCACAGGCCAACACTGGTCAGCAGATTTTTCCACTCTGTTTTCAATTATACCACTCTAGAAAGCCCTGCCTCCATGCTGTTCCTTATGTTGCTATTTTTGAATTTATGTCATCGGCATCCAAGTGGGGCGTTTTTGCCATCTCCCCCCAACACCCTCAATTGCTGGGCCAGAGAAGGAAATCTGCTTCCTCCAATTCCACCAGCCATACTCACCCACATGCATACTAACCCATCAATCAGATCTAGGCTTGGACCACTGTTCGCCACCAAGCAACTTCCAATTCAATAACTACCACCCACCTTTATTCTGCCTCTCCTGATCATGTTAACTAAAATCCTTGATCCCTATTGGATAAGGTTGACAAATCTGGTGAATTGACATGGATGATGAGGATGAATCAGATGAAAGCACCACGGATGGCTATGACCTGACTGACAAAATTCTGAATTTGACAATCCTCTCATACATAAACGCTATGCCCCTAAACCCAATGTTATCCATTTCCAAAGTGACCACCAGCTTGTCTTAGCAGCGAAGGACGCGCCCCATTGTCTCCTCCTCCGCAAAGCAGTGGCAAAATCTGAATTTGAAATCTCAAAAGGGATTAATCTTCTCAACTTCCCCCTGAATTTCCAGAAGAAGCGCGGGATGAAATCACCAAGTTGGCCTACACCACCGCCAACTCTGCCTTGTATGTTTTAGCCTTGCAGCCTTTACCCCACAAACTAAAACCACTAAAAATCTATTGCCAATTTTGCTCTACTCCCAGGTGCCCGCCTTCAAGTTGAACATCATCTTGAAAAGTATTTTAAACTCTACTCCAGGCTGATATTCTTTCTTATAAACCCTTCGTTACATCCCTTAACCCCCACCATGGTGATGCCCAAACGCCCTTACTCTCAGCTTATAACCACCTTTTCAATAGTGCCGCTTCTTATGTCACTTCTGAGCCTAATGTTGTGCCGCCTGACCCTCCCTCTCCCTCTTCCATGGTGGGTTAGCGGTCTTCCACTCCCTGCCTGGTTGGAGGTTTTTATTTTGGTTTTGTTAACCACGTTTGCATCAGGTTTTTTGCTTTAAATCGGTAATGACCATCCCTTGGTTGGCGTGCCTCAAATAAATTTTAAAATTTTGCAAGGTGTTAATGAGCTTCTGAAACATACTACCACATGATATTCTAAGTGAACAAACTTAGAAAGAAAAGGACTAATCATAAATGGTGTTTGATTTAAAAAACGTTTTTACTATAAGAATGATACTTAAACCTTTTCACAAGATGTTACATCATATCAAAACTCAAAATCACTAACCATTTGTTTCTAACCTAGGTAAAATTCTTAGTCATTGGAAAATAACTTTGATGGAGAAAAAGTTAGATAACGCAGTTAGATGTACTAGTGAACTCAAAAAACCCTAGATCATAACTGGTAATGATTGTTATAAAGATGGTTCAGTTGTGGCTTCTATTTATTGAAATATTATAGCTTACCTCAAGAAAGTAAGTCCCTTCGCCTTAAATTCAACTATTTTTTCAGACTAATAAAAGGAGCATAATAATCTTATTATAAATCTTATATCTGCTTATTGACTCATGAGCTGACATAATAGGATAGAGAATATGTTATACATAATTGATGAGGACTGCAGATTTCACTTGTATGCGCAATGACTATTCGCTGCTCCTATAATTTTTTAGAGATATATGGACAAATAAGGTATGTTTTATCTTATGCTTTGATGGTATAACTAGATGATATAAATATCTATCCAACCTCAAAAAGATCTAAAATAGCTGGAAGAAAGTTTTGTTGGCTAGCTGAGAAATACTAAATTTGAAATAAGCGAAACTTCTCTTAGAACATAAGGAGAAGATATAGGATCATTGTTGACAAGCATGTGTTGTTACTTTATTTGTTAAATCAAGGGCTCTCATCAATATAAGGGCAATTATAAAAGCGCGAGGTTCAGGTATTAAGGGGTGATATTATACCGTTGAAGATTTATAAAATTGCGATATTATAGATTTTGCTAGTTTACCCTTAGACTTTGCGTCTAAATTGATGCCAAAAGAATGGTTATAATAATTGAAATATTAACGTCTGCTTCACAAAAACAACTATTAGTATACTAAACTTACAGTAGATATAATACTGATCAAGTACTATCTTTTTTCAAAATTGGAGCATTGCTATATCAAATTTAAGATAATATAGAGGAGTCCCAGTGATCTACTGTAGCTGGAGCTTATATCTAAATTAGAAAAATGTAGCAAAGAATTGCCATTCTTTAAGTAATGCTTGTGAGTAAATCAGTGTGCTTGTTAAAAGTATTAAAAAAGTTTTAAAAAGCCACTTCTCTTTTATGTCTGCAAATCTTAATAGAGCTAGTGACACATTTACCAAAATGAGCGAAAATGTTATAGCTTTTTAAATTCTTCAACGTCCTTGTCAGAAAAAGATGACTAACAGCATTAGACCTACCATGAATTTGATTAATGACCAGTCAGAAAATTCTTTTTATGTAATAGTGAAGCCTAACCTATAGTGAGGTGTCCGTGCGTTTTTATTTGCATTTGTGCCAAATAATAGCAAACAAAAAACCCAATATGGCACCACAGAAGCAAGCTTAAGCAGTCATATCAGATGAGGAAGGGTGTCAGGGGTTTTCCCAGCTGCCGCAAACCTGAGGGCATGCATGAGAGCATACAAAAAAGGGTTTGGTAAGTCTGTGGAATAGAACATTAAGTGGATAAATGTTAGATTGACATTTTCAATGAAGTATGCGGTGTGCATTGACTTAAAATACTAGGATAGCTGGAATTTAACATATTTAAAAATGTTTTAGCACAAAAAAAGATTTAAAGGTTTTGTATGGTTTGGGATAGTGGGGGTGAAAAGTGCCAACTTGGCGGCATTGGCACATGAGTGGCCCATGGAATATGTGAGTTCCTCGATTCTGTCCTAGGCTTCCTAAGGATAAAATATTCTGGAAATTAGGGCAGGGAATTTCCTTGATAAGAGGCTTCATGGCCTCATGAAGGGATTGATAATGATAACGTTGGTGGGGCAGTGGCTGCTTTGATGGAGAACTGGTAATGAAATTTGTATTTCTGGAAAGCCCTTTCATGGGTGGAGGCAGCACTGACGCTCATTCTTGGAGGGCCAGAAAATTAAGAAAATTGAACTGGGTTGAGATTATTAGGTTCACAGGTATCCTTGACTACCCATTTGAGCAAAAAATGGATTTAATAAGGCATATTTGGACCAGCAATGAGAGATGGATGGCTGGTATGAAAAGCATTCAGCCCTTATACTATCAACTAAGGCAAGTTAATAGGGGCCTGCGCAACAATCTGCTTAACCTTATGAGATGCTTGTGAATGATTTAATGGTGCATTACAATTGCGCCCATAGTGTTTGAAAGAAGGGGAGTAAGGCTATCCCATTTGAGAAATCCCACCGGATTAATGATGAGTCCTGTGCTGGTTGGAGGAGCAGCGGAAGCTGCTGTGGCAGCAGGCAAGTGGCACTTGCTTTAAGTGGTCAGGCTGAAGCAAAGAGGAAGATAGTGAGGGTGCTCTCTATGAGGTTCTAATATGGGTTGGGGTGGAGCTATCAAGTTATTGGGTGATTGCAAATGTGCGTAATGATGGATAGAGGTGGATAATCAAAAGGCGAAAGGCTCTGTGAGGCGGCTTGCCCAATTGGAAACATAAACTATTGGACAGTATTGGCGCCATAAGCAGCCAATCCCTCCAGGATCTCCAGGCATAGTGGCTCTGGGGAGAGTATGTTTAACAGGATGACAAACTGGACCACCATAATGGCATCCACTGGAATACAAGTTTGAATGTAGGGGATGGTAGTATATTTGTAAATTAGCGGCATAGTTGCTGTGACCATAGCCTTGTTATCATAAAGAAGTCCAGGTCACAGTACCCTTTGATTGGGAAAAACTAACTTGTGGTTTTAAACACCGCCTGAGCCATCTCAATGATGAGTGCACTTGATTAAGGGCGAAAATTTCCATACTCATCCAAAGGCTGAAGTAAAAGTTGCTCTAAAGGGAGAGCACCAGTAGGCTTTTAAGCACCTCCTGGGATCACGTGAGGTGTTGATACAGGTTCTTAGGGAGGACAAAAGTGACTGGCAGGATGGGTTATCAAAGACAGCCCAGATGCACTTTTGCAGTAGCTAAAAATTGTAATGAGATGGCACACCATCACTTCATAAGGGGGAATAAGGCGTCAGATTTGAATACAAATAAGCTTGAGTTAACAAGATGACAAAGGTTGTTAGTGCTAACTAAAAATTATTTGCATATACAAATTTTATCAAAAAAGTTATAAAAGAAAAAGAGCAGGCAAGCAAGTTCTATATAGAATAGTAATTAGATTCTATAACAACATATTTTAATTATAATATAAAAACTTATGAATAATTAGTATTGGACTAATGTATAGTAAAAAATAAAAAGATAATAACTAGTCTATTATAATGGATGGAGTTTGAAAGGTCCTAATCGCTTTTAGAATGCACAGGCCGTCCTAATGGAGAGTTACTTTTAGTCTATAAAAAAATTTTCTGGTCATATAGATCAAGATAATTTGCAGTGAAACCCCTAGACAAGTTCAAAATAAACTTAGGTGATCCTGGATAATCATATGCCTGAGCAAATGGATTCTCAAAATAGCCCCAACAGGTTGAGGTTCAGTAAGCATTCATGCTGCACTGGACTCTGTAATGGCAGGCTACATGTTTAATGCAAGCCTCAGAACTACCCACCTACAGTAAATGATTAAGGGTAAAGGTATGGAGACACTATAATTACCATACCCAGCTTCCCTCTAGTCACATGCATGAGCATCCATCCATCTTTCCTAAACTACCTAAGAGTTTAAATGGTGAGTTCCATAGGCAACCCTTAGGTTCTAGTATTCTTATATACTGTTTTCAAAAGCACCAGCTCAGTTAGAATGCATTAAACCATTAAAGCGTTTTAAAGACTTGTTTCTCACACAATAGAATGTGAAACTAAAATTAAATTATATAAATAATCATCTAAACAATTCCCAAATGGGATGACCAGGTGTATATGGATGAGCTTTAATTTTGTAGTGTAATTAAAGATTCATAGCCGGGAAAGAAGGTGAGCGAGTTCCCTGCCTTAAGTGGTAGCCCAGCAAAGGAAATGCATGTTTGGTGATAGATTAAAGGTGTTAGACTACTGAATCCAGGCGTTTAGTAACTTTCTATCATTAAAATGGGATCATAAGATAGAACTTATTTCAACGATAGATAAAGTGCTGATAAATAATATCTGAGATAATGAACAAACTATTAAGGCTTTTCAGAGCTAAGGGATTTGCAACTGTTGATGCAAAAGGTTGTATATGTATTAACATTAGGTAATACATGTGTTATTTCTCAACTATTACAGCCACTAGAATGGATGAGCATGTTTAGGGGCATACAAAGCGACTATATATTATCTTAATAGGATTTTTTTAATTCTAAAGCAACTTACTACTATAGAATAGAATTATAAACATAAAAAGATTTCAAATATGAGATGAAAGTCAATTAAAAGTCTTTTACAGATATGAATACATCCTATCATTTAATCATTATTCTTGATACTTTTTTGATTGATGTAGTAGGCCCTCTAAATACTAGAATTCTGTAATAAAGTATGCCTATTTAAGATCAATAATCCTGCTAATATTTTAAGCAACACTAAAAAAATGTGAGCTATAAAAGCTGCTGCATTTTTAATTTAAAATATTTAGAACTGGCACAAATGCCCTCATTTCATATTGGGACACGATAATAACTCAGAATTTTAATAAATACAAATTACTGTATAGATTTTTTAATTAGCAGATTTCTAGCAACATAGTACAGTCCTGAGACCAACGGTATTGTATATATTTTATAAGTCACTTGGATTTATCCTACATAAGCTTATTCTGGATAAATCATCTATCTTGTATCTTTTTTACTAACTGTTTTTCCTAAAACTTTGAATCTGAAGGGTTATTATAAAGTTGCCACTATAATTAATGTACTAGAAACTTTCTGCGCTGTCTCCTATATTTTAATCCTACATTTAATTTAAGATGTGAAAGTGAAATTCTATACATTAGTCTTTCTTGGGATTTTTTATAAAATTGCAAAAAGTAGACATGAGTGTAATTACAAAGATAGTGAAGTTATAATTACAAATTAACAACCATCTAGTACTAAAAAATAATGACAAATTAACAAAGATCAACCCTCCTTCTTGGCTTTAATATGGCTATAATTGTGGTATTTAATATAATCAACAGAATATAAAAATAATAAGTTATAACGTATCTATGATAACCCCTTTTAAGTAGAGAATAGCTTTAAACTTCTAAGTAGTTTTTATAAACCTTGTTATTGAAGGTATTGTAAATGAGTGCATTTAGACTTTTTACAACTTGTCATAATTAATAAATAGAAGATGACCATCCGTTAATTAACTCTATCAAAAATTTATCTGGATCTTAACAATATGTTTATATAAAATAAAGGATGTCAAGTTTTAGGTTTTTTACTACTCAAAAGTGTTCTTTCCACCTTAATTTTGTAGATTTATAGTGATTTAATTTTTACTTTTATAAAATTAACCCTTCTCCGTTAAACAATTGCCACTTAATATAAGACTCACCATCAAAAAAGTTTTATAATGTAAAAGTAGGGTCTCTTTATACTCATTAACCTTGAAGCTCCTTTGGAACCTTGTTTAGACTTCAAGTATTAATCCACTGAGCTTCACCTGAACAATTTATATGCTTCTATTTATGGGTCTTAAAACTTATTACAATAATTTTTAATGGTCTTTAATCTATTACTTAATCTATCCTATCATCATGATTAATTCTAATTTTAATATGTACTGCATGCAATATTCTATATAATCTAAATGCATTTTGACTTTTTTAAAGTTTATTTAGTATACATAATTTCTAGAAAACCCTTAACCTTACTATTTAGGCCAAAAGTAATTCCCTTTGATAATCTTTATTAAAATCATTGAATTTGTAGATTATTTTTTAATCTATTATTTATATGTGGTATACCAAGTGGTCAAGATTAGTTATAAAACTTTATTTAACTGAGGTAAGCTGACCAGGGGATGGACATTACTAAACTAAAACTAAAATCATAATAAAACTAACAATTCACACAAAACGCCCAAAATGGATGGATTGCTTGAATCATACCTAACACAAATCCAACCAGGTGGGTAGCAAATATCAATATCCCTCCATGGTGGATGGGGAGGGAAGATCAGGGGGCTCGTCTTCAGCCACATCCATCTCATTCCAGAGTAGGGTGCATGTTAAGGCAGAGAGTAGGGGTGTGGGGGCATCAGCAATTTGGGGTTCAATATCTCTGATGACTGGAACTTCCAAATAGTTGTTAGCCATCATAATGCCAATGATGTATTTGGCCAAAGCATCTTCAGCTTTGAGGTGCGCGTCTGGGAATTTAACAAACATGGCAATTTTGGTTCAGGTTAAATTTGCTTTTGGGTTCCATGCTACTGTTACCATGTTCTGGATGGATTCAGTGATGTTTTTGTGTAAAATTTTCATGTAAATCTTACTTTGTGCAGTAAGATTGTTGGGGATAACAGGAGGTGGAATTCCTCCTGTGAGCGCAGCCACAGATTTGGTGGCAGCTTTGTGGAGTGGATGGCAATCTGGTGTGGCAGCTGCTTCTACTGCAAGCTGATGGTCGCTGTAGAACAGTTTAGCATTAGGTTGCGGGATATATTTCTGAGGTGGGAATTTTGCATCCCATTCTGCATTACAGAGCCGTTCAACTTGCAGTGATGGTTCTTCAATGACATTACCTGATTCATCAATTTCATCCAAATTCTCCCATGGGTTTTTGTTGAATTGGATTGGGGAATTGGCATATGGTTGAGGATTGGCTGTATTTCTGTATTTTTGCCTGGGATCAAACCAGGGTCCAATCCTGCGCTTGATTGGAAGAGTCATGCATGGCCCTTTGGCAAGGTGGATTCTGATTGGTGGCTGTAGGTGCAGCTGCAGCATCAGGCATTGGAGGAGGGGAAGGTAGGATCATACCCCATGTCAGAGTTGGTGCAGGGTGGGCAGCGGATTGGTGGGCATTGGGCAAACTTTAGGCATCAGCGGAAGTTTCTGAGTATGGGCATTTGCATTTTGAGTGGTCTAACTCAAAACAGGATGGACAAATCATCCTTCCGCCCTCAACGCGGGCCCAGAATGAATGGTTGGGGGCAGATGGGATGGTGGCATGAGGGGGAATTGCCAAAGAAATTTTTGTAAATTCAGAGCTGATTGTGGCATATGCCCAAGGCCCAGCGAGGCGTGTGGCCCCATTTGGGACTACAAATTGTAAGATGGGGTTGGCACCGTAGGCTGCCAAACCTTCCATCAGCTCCTGGTGGAGCACTTTGGGGGGAGGTGGGTGGGCAAACCAGTGAACTGGACCACCAAGGTGGTGTCTGCTGGGAGCTGGGTCTGAGTTGTTGGAAGGGGAATATTATTAAAAATTAGTGGCACCATTGCCACAGTGGCTGCATCAGCTTCACAGGGGAAGCTGAGATCAAAGTATCCCATATAGGGGCGGAAGTCTATAAAACAGGCTGGTGTCATCACTGTCTGAGCCATTTTGATAATGGCTTGGTCATCGTAGGGGATGAATTTCCCATATTTGACCCTAAGGCCAAAATGCATGTTGCTCTGGGGGAGCACCAGGGGGCAGCGGGGCACCGCTTGGGTTTGCACAAGATGGGCATCGAGATCCTTGGGAGTAATGAATTGTCCCAAGGGTTTGGAATGTCTGGGCGAGCCAGTCTGAGCACGTTTTCTGTTGGATGGAAAATGGAGGGGGGAGTTTTGCCACAGCCCCGCGCTGGGACAGTTGGCGGGGGATCCAATGACATTTGAGAAAAGACTTTGGTGTACAATTAAGTGTTTGCTTTTAATTTACCAAAATTAAATTGCTCAGAAAGTTACGCTGAGCAGAGAGAGAAGTTGAGGGACCAATTTTATCTAACAATTAGAACAATATTAAGCATAATTGATTGGTATCTTTTTATCTCTTAATGTTGGGAGTACAACTTGTACCTTTATTATACTTTCATATATTTTTAGAAAAAGGACTTGTTAAAGATAATTATCTTCAAAAGCAATATTCAGTTCAATAAAGCAATGTAGATCATAGTGTCTATGTTACAAGTGGGTTTACAATAAGACAAGATCTTCACAGTTAGAAAAGCACCTAATTAAGTATAAACGTATGGAGACAGAACACCTCAAAGTAAACGTGTAGTTAGGCAAGTTATATGGTTTTTTGTTAAACATAATCTCTTAAATCCTGCTGTAGCCTCATTATTACTGCAACAATATATATCTATCACAAAAAAAGTTCTTGCTCCTCAAATAATTTTTATTGTCCACATTATATTGTTTCCATTAATTTCCATTTCCATGTCTGCTGGTCCCACTGTGTGACCTCACCTATATACACTGAGGCCTTTAAAATAAACTCTTTATATTAACCTTTTCTGCATTTGGAACTTATGTGGTCATGGCATTTTACCCTGATAATAGGCTCTTGATGCCACCGCAGGGTGTGGTGTTCATTAGGATAAAGGCGGGTACATCTTCCCTAGGGTAGAGGCAGAGATCAAATATTAGAAACATTTAAGGCGTAATTAATTAATCATGAAAATCATTAATTGGAGGAAATGGAACTGGAATGAGGAGTCAAATGTCTGGTATCAGATTAATAGTAACCAATCTGTTAAAAATTAGAGTTAGCGCAGTGATATGATTTGTAATATTTGAAATTTTGAATCAGTAAATATTGGAAAGTTGTCTAATGTAAGATTGATGGGAATCAATCTACCAAGAGACACATGTGGCATAAAAATGTAGTTTATAATAATAACCATATTCACTTGAGACATGGACAAGAAAGTAGTGATCTATAAGGATTAGAGTATTACCATTATATTCAATGTTATATGGTTGTTCAAAACCATTTCTCAACATTTTACCCAAATTGACCAAACATAGGGATTGACAATTTGTCTGCAAGTAGAGGTTGGGTTATTGGTTGTGGTGGTTAGCACCTCGTCACTCTGATAAAATCTCTTAAAAAAGTTTGGCATGTACTCTATTAACTATGTGCTCCTTGATGGTGTCCTATAGCTTGTAGTATTGGTTGAAGTTTCTCTATATTTTCAAAAGGACCCTTCCAGATGTGTTAAAGTTTAATAGCTTTGCTAAATTCATAAATATTGTAGTAAAGCACATGATCCCCATGCTAAGACAGGTTAAAGAGTGCTAATCCCGGTTGTCATGCTCTCTACATCTCACCTTCTGGAAAGCGCATTGGCGTAATCCTTGGTCTAAAGCTTAATTAAAGTTTTCATGAGATTTTCTTTAAAAAAGTTTTATTATAAACCCCTATTTATGAACTCAAAATTATAAGAATAGGGAAGGACATAATGTCTCCCATACAATAGTTGGAATGGAAGTATTCCTGTTGATGAGTGAAACGATATGATATACACAAAAACTGCAGATAATAGAAAGAGGTTCCATCTGGATAGTCTGCCCAATGCCAATTTCTATAGTATGCTTAATAAAGTACCATTAACCCACTCCACCGTGCCATTATTTTTAGGGTGATAGGGAGTTGAAAAGACCTTGAACCCCCATTCATTGAGCGTGGCAATCATCTGGGAGCGGAACTTGGTCTGGTTTCCCATCAAGTTTATTTGGGGACACCCATGTTTGTAGATAATATTATTTAGAAAGAACTTGGCACTTGTTGTGGTCCCCAGGTCTCTGGTTAGTTTAACTTTGACCCAACACTTTGTGGTCAATAACTACTACAATATAATTAAATTGACCGCCGCTGGCGGGTTTTTGACATATGATATCAATTGAGCAGTGTGAAAGGCAATTTAAGGTTTACTAAACTGGTGTGAGGTGCTCTTGTAATATGGCTCTTCCACTTGGCACTCCCTATAACAGCCTATGGCCTAATGGATATTGAATTGTATCAATTCCCAAAGGTGTTACTGCTCAGTAGCTTGTATGTCCTCTTGAACACTTTTTGATCTGCGACCTTATAAACAATTATAATCATATCTGTTCACTCAGTTAGTCGTGGTAGCAAATATTAGTGACCTTCTATTAATTTTAAGAGCCTCCCATCCTTATAAATAGTATCTTTTTTATGATCCAAGGATCGTTGCGCCTCCTCTGGTTTATTGTTGTATTGGAGCTCTGAATCTTATCATTAATCCTATTTATCATATGGGCAGTAGTCTCAAAGGTTGGAAGCCAAGAAATCCCATCAGCATTTTGGTGCTTTGCATCATGACAATGGTAAATTTTAAATTATACGCCTGCAACTATAGCGTCCAGTGGGCTAGTCGCCCTTATGGCTCATTGAGATTTTTCAGCCATCTTGGATAAGCGAGGTCAGTCACACTTTTAAATGCACTCATGAATGTAGACCCTAAACTGCTTGCATGCTTAAATCACTACTTAGAACTTTTTAACAATCACTAAGTTTCCACTAAAAATATCTAATGACCGGCTCTAGTAAGCTACAGATGCCCTACCCCTTGTTGTCAATCTAAGTAGCACAGCCCCCATGACAATGAGAGACGCGTTCATTTGGCTTTAAAAGGCTTGTCATACTTGGGTACATGATCATTGGCGCCTAAGAGAAACAAGTACAAAGTCTATTGGAAACGGATGACAGTTTGTCATCCACTCAGATTGAGTCCCGCGCTTCATGAAATGGGATATAAGGGTCACCTATTTTGCTAAATTTTTCTAAAATGTGACAGGAATAGCTGATCATCCCTAATAAAACCTAGATGTACACCTTAAAGTTGGCGTCTTCATCTTCTTTATGGCTTCTACTATGCCAGCAGGGGCTATAAGCCCTGATTGTTGATAATAAAGGCTAAGTACTCAAGCTGTACCCAGAAGAAATTGCAATTATTAGGCTTGATTTATAAGTGGCACCCAGTCATTGGAAGATTTCCTCATATGCTCTAGGCTCTTGCAAAACATTATTGGGAAAACCGTTTATGTCATCCAAATACACTAAGATACAAGAAATTTTATTTCACAAAAAAATGTCTGTCCATATCCCGTTGGAAGGTAGAAGGGGCATTACATAGCCCTTGTGGCATCTGTATAGGTTGGAATAGCCTTTGGTTCTTTAATATGGCACATTTCTCCTAAATCCTGGGATAGCTCTATCTGCCAGTAACCAGAAATTAGATCCCTGGTCGATAGTATTTGATCTACCTAGCCAGTCAAGCCCATCATCAATTCTTGAAAAAGGAAAATAAGCATATTTTGTTACATTGTTGATCCTTTGTTAGTCAATTACTAAATAATTAGACCCATCTTTCTTACAATTAGAATGGGTGACTCCCACGGGCTCTTAGATGGTATCAGAGTGCCTTTTAGATAAGCTGATTGATTTTTAAAGACAATGCCATCCGCCTTTAGACTGACAAAAATAATGGATAAAAATTATTGGGTGGGTTTCCCATGCCTATATAGTGGAACATAACCTGTGTACACCCTAAATTGAGCTCATTCATTGTAAAGATTTACTTTTGTCTAAAAAACAAAACCATTGCCCCATCCTTAATATCCTCCATCAAGCTGACTAAGTTTATGAGGTATTACTGATTGGATGGCTTCATGACTCTCCTCCAGCATCCCAATTTCATGTATATCATGTAATTTCATTTTGTACAGTATTAAGAAAGGCTACGATTTGGTTCTTTTTTGGAATCAAATAGGGTAAAGGTTGGAGATTAACACTCTAACTTCTCCATAATCTGGTAGGGTGAGCTTGGGTGCAGTGAAATTTTTTTTATATTATTGATGGAAGGACACAAACACTTCACTATATATACCTGATGGTATTTTAAACTTGATATCTTTATCTACTATGATTTAATGACCAGGTAGTATAGTCAGACATTGGATAGCCCTCAACAGAATGGTATCTGACTAGAAGATCTGATGCATCATATACCTGATTTGACCGCGACCATTTCAGTACATGATAATACAATCATAACCTTAATGGCTAGATTTACAAATTATGTAGTTTGACCCTTAACCTTTCCACTAGTGCCTATGCAGTACATTGTGATGTTCTAGCTAAGACTACTAGGGTATTTCCTTCAAAAGCTGTTTTGCAATCCTGGCTCTTATAAAGGAAATTCTGATGAGAATATCATTTGTGTGTTTGGTAGGGTAATTATGGGAGCGGATATGACAATGAAGTTGAAACTTAATGGAATCTTACTTTAGTCCCTTATCACAATAGTTAATTTTGGTTTCCATGGTTCTGTAATTCTTGCAGTGATTTATATTCATTTATAGCCCAAGTTTTTTTACTGGCTTACTCGATACTATATTGATTAGAGCCCCGCTATCTACTATAGACCTAAATTGGACCTTGACTATGCATATATTATTGTACATATGCTTAGGATAGTAATAGTCAGTAGGTTTTTAACTTCACACTAAGCTTGTTAGCTTTTTTAAATCAGACTGTAGCTCCTCGCATAGTGGAAATGTATTTTTCAATTCTCCAATGAGAATATCCATGTAAACCCCTTCTAATTTCAGCATATCGCCAGAGGCAACAGGTAGTTCATACTGCTCCAGTTGTTGCATGTAGGGTTTTTATACCACCTCCATGGCATGTACATCATTCTTCTCTCATTTGAGAAAGTGGTAACCACTAACATGACATTGGCAATTACTCTCTGAAGTGTCAAGGGCGCCACGGTGCAGCTTGTCAGGGGCTGGTGGGTTGGTGAAGGTCTATACTGCTTTTCTACAGAGATAGATTGTGCTCTTTTGAAGTATAACATTCCCTTTCTGATACGCCCACAATCTTACCTGGTATTTGGTGCCCGCTGTCCCTACGTGATTCTCCTTGGCTTATCTCCCTTATAAATCATACTTATTAGTGTAAATCTCTTTAATGTGGCATAGATTACACATACTGTAGCATATGTCAGGTTTGCATCCCAAGAAGCGTTTATGAAGTTCATCATGTTTCCTTCTGAGGCGCTTTATTTGATATTTTTAATAATTGCAATACCCCTTATTGGACGCATCAAAGGTTGCAGCGCAATATTGAAGGTAGTTCATCATTTGTAATAAATTATATTTGTCATTTAATATGGGTAACATAACTGAGTATAACTCTTTTTAGGGTTTAAAAGTGTTGCGCAGGGCTGTTTGTGCGTTGTAATTGTAAAAATTTTCAATGTCTAACACTTGAGCCTTGAGAAAGAAGCGGTCATAAAATTTCAAAATATGTTTGTCTTTCTTAAAAAATGTTGATTAAGGCAGGCTTTCTGGGGGTCATAATCTCTGCTCTTCTGAACTCTTATATAATTGTTTCCCTTTCATTTTAATTATTAAGATCTATCTTGCTAATTTTTTGCATTATTAGTTCTTGACTTTTCAGGTCCAGAGAGTTCTTTACCATTGCCAGCTTATCTTTATTGCTTGCGCCATCCATAATGATCCCAAACATAAACGGGGATGTGTGTACATTACCTTTTTTGTTGAACTTTGGTAAGTTGTTAAAGATAATATGGTAACTGCTGGTGTCTTCATTTACTTGATTGAGGCCCCTTGGCACGGGTGGGTTGTCAAGATTGCTAATTCTTGGGTAAAAGTCTAAATGAGTTAAAGTCAATAGGCCATCAGTCAGCGCAGGGCGAGCTGGCATGTCATCATGATTGATCAGGGCCATTGGAGCAGTGTGTACTGGGATCTCCAGAATAGCAATTTGTGTTGACCTATCAAGAGTTGGCAATAAATTATAAAACTTCTGAAAATTCACTAAAAAAGCTATGTTGTTTTAGATTTTAAGTTTTCATGAGACTATATTTGTGTGCACTTGTGAAAGTCTTTCTTGACTTTCTGATGGGCGACCTTGTTGAAATCTAGATTGATCAATACTAAATTTTTGTCCAGATTTGGTAAATTTTATCTAAAGGTATTTGCGCAAATTCTCCACGGTTTGTTCAACCTCAGTCAGATTCAGCTCTGTATTTGTGAGCCTGGACTTCAATTAATAGTTCTCATTAGTGAGATATGCTATTTTTTAGGATTTGGGCCTGCGCTGAATTATTTAAGAAACTAAGTTTTGATATAGATTGTTAAGTGATTGTAATACACCGTTTAGGTTTCTTTCATGGGCGCTAAGCCTGTGCTGTTTATCCTTGTCATTCTACTCAGGATACTTAATTAGGTTGTGATGATCTAAAATGAAACCCACGAGTTGACCAAGCTAACAGTTCAACTCTTCCACTCTCTGGTTAATATTGAGACTCAACTGATATGTGATTTTTGTTTGCGACCATTTAGAAACTTATGACGCAATACCTAGAATCTCTGAAATTCCTCTACTAAGTCACAGAGGTGTGTGATATCTGCCGCCCATTTCACTGATGCTCAGCGGTGGCCCATATCTTGCAATATATGGGCAAGATTGCTATTCATTTGAAAATCTTATTTATCCACACTTTGATTAGATTTGCCTTCCTGACGTTGGTTGTGTAATATGACAGTGTGTTTTCCCAGAGAGTGACATCATTTTAGTTTACCAATAGTTGTATATCTCAGCATTGGGCCTCCACAAACTAAGCCAAAGCACTAATTATAATATACTGTTGTGCTATTATCCACATGGTCTGGCAATAGATGTGTATGTAGCTGACAATCAACTCAAAAACCTGTGACTGTGTAGAGATTTTCTTAGTCACAGCAGATTTTGTCATCACTTGAACAAGTAATAAATTTTGTATAAGCAATCTTGGTTTTTATAACTCTTAAAGATTCCCAAATGGGCATTATTAACAGCCTTGGCAGAGAGGCGGTACCCACATATTAGCTATTCCATGACTTCCTCAATGTTTAGGGGTACATTAGCCATCCAGCCTAGTAATGAGAGGCGAATTGCCCTACAGGGACAAATACCATGGTGGGAGCATCAAAATATATTATCTAAACTGTTAAGGTGGAAGTGGCATTGACTGTATCTCTCAGGTACATAGGCTGATGATGGTATTTTTCTCCAAAGCCAATGTCAAAGCGGCTGGAACCTTGACCCATGTTAAATAGTTTTTCTATAAAATATTTTAAAACCACTTGTAGTGAGCATCAGAATGTTAAAAAAAGAATAGCAACAGTTAAGACCTGAACAAGAAGAATAGCACTTAATTAGGTATAATTGTAAGGAGACAGAATACCTCAAAGTAAATGTGTAGCTAGGGGAGAGATATGGCGCTTATTTAATATGATCTCTTCAATACTGCTGTATAAATGTTTTGTACTGCTGGCGTTAGAGATCCATAGTGAAAGTAAAATTCTAGCTCCAATAATTTTTAGAATCCAAATTATATCGTTTCTATTAATTTCCATTGTCATGTCTGCTGTTCCCATTATGTGACTTCAACTATATACACTGATGCCTTTGAGTATACTTTTTGTATTAACCTTTTCTGCATCACCTGGAAATTCTGAGGTCCTCCCATTTTTAGTCTGCTAATAGGCTCTTGATGCCCCTGTAGGGGTATGGTGTTAATTAGGACAAAGGCAGGTGCATCTTTATTATGGTAGAGGCAAGAATCAATTTTCAGAAACTTTTGTGGAGTAATTAAATAAGTAATCGTGATAATTATCTATTAAAGGAAATGGAACTTAATTGAGGAGTCAAATTCTGGTGTCAAATCAATAGGAACAAATCTGTCAAAAACTAGACTTAGCTCAGTGATGTGACTTGTAACATTTAAATTTTGGTTCAGTAAATATTAGCTTTTTGTCTAAAGGAGGATTGATGATAATTAATCTACCAAGTGACACAAATGGCCTGATAAGGTAGTTGTCGTATATCATGATATCACATGATGGGAATAATATTGAGCAATAGAAATTAATGAGATAATTGATGCTTAAACCTAAGAAGGGTGTTTGTCAGACATTTGCTTTCACAGCTGAAAAATAAGAATGTTTTAGGTTGAATTCAGCCGAAAAGGGGAAATGTCAGCCATTTGCAATTCTCCAATGCTACTAAGAGCGATTTTAATTCAACAGATATTAAAAAAATGTCGAGGAAATAGTCCAAAAGACCCTGGCTGATTCTCAGTGGAACCCCGTTAAGTGAATATCACTATTTCAAAACCTGTGCAGGCACTAACAATAGAAACAAATGGTCAGATTACTCAGACCACATAATGGACTTTGGGGCAACCAGTGGAAGGTACTCCCCCAACCATCATTAAGTCCTTCACAGCACCTATGCAGGGACCCACCCTTTTTTATAGGCATGGTGGAGGTTCCCCTAGGTGAAAATATTTTCTCTAACAGGGATTGGTTGAAATACATCAAAATCTTACCATATGGGTATATTCTTTCCCAAAACCCCAATTATTGTTTTCCCAAAAAGTATTTCACATTTCCCATGATCTGATAGGATAGTTCATCATATTTCTTAATTTGGAATGCTTTGAAGCTATTCTGAAACTTATTTTTGAATTCCCCCCAACCCTCAAAATTAGTTTAAATATGGATCAGGTGGATATAGAGGGGATCTTTTTTTCATCCTTACACCATCTACTAATAAAAACTCTAAAAACCCAAGTTTTTTATTAGTGTTAATTCATTAAATTTAACTAAACTTTTGTGGGATCCAGCGGCGTTAGCACCAGCAAGCACAGAAATGCTGGATTCCTACAGTGTTAAAGAAGTCAAATTGATTTATTATATGGAAAAATTGATAGTTGGTAAGGCTCAATTCAAAATTATGAAAAATTCAATTGGACTGATTCAAGCCCAATATACCTCAAGATGTAATCTTCCCTAATCAGAAATTAGAAATATTGAAATGTTAGATGACCATTACACTAGGTGGCGCTCAAGGCAGTAAATTAAGATGAAATTAAAAAGGGTAAGAATCAATAATATACCCAATGATTAACTTAAGTGATACTAAGTATCATTTACTTGATACATTCAACATACCTTCTCAGCCTATCAAGTATATTCTACAAAGGCATTGTACAATATGGATGCATCACCTGACCAAGAGCCTCCCATCTGGATTTTCCCCTCTATCAATTTTATTAACTTTCTTTCATTATGTGGTTTATACTGTTAGATGGTTTGTAAATAAACCACTTTTCTATAATACAATAAATTTACGTCTTTAATTCTATAACTCTTTAGGGTAATTGACTTCATTAAGTCCCTTTTGCCATACTTAGCATAGGACGGATAATCTAGTTGATAGAACCTAAGCATGACTAGGAACCCATAAAATAAATAATATACTTTGTATTTTATATTAGATTGCTTCATATATTGACTGTTGGGCTTTTTAGCTCACCACCATTGAGCCGCAAAAACAGAAGCCCAACAGTCTTGTGCTCACTACAGGGTCTCAGCCAATGCTTAATGATACCTGAACCTAATTAATCACACCATGGAAGATAATCTGATTTCTATTGTACCATGCTGGGTGAACAGTGAAAAAGATGACCAAATGGGAAGCCCGCCCATTGACACATATAAAGAATTTCAAGACAATATAATGGAGATTCTAAATCTCTTCATTTTAAATGGATACTCAATGAAGGAGTTTGAGACTTACTTCATGGAGTCATTAACACAGGAGAAAGAGCCAGCTGCAAAAGGGCATACATCATGGACAGGACTCTCATGAACCTTTACAATTCAAATGTTTTCCATAAACATACAGTTTAAGTGCAAATCTATATTGATGTATTATGCGATTTTGTACACCCATCATTTTATCATATCATGCACCTAATAAGAGTCCATAACGATGATCTCCACCATCATATAAATCCCAAGGAGCCTTATAGTTGGCTACAAACAGGTATATAATTTCGCATCTTAAAGTAGTGGGGCATCTGCCAACTGATCAAATCAAATTGTTCCTATACTATTCAAATCCATAAAAAATAGGGACATTCGAATAGGGTGTTATCTAGTATGTGGAGGAAGCTGTGAAGCTTCTCCAAAGGGACATTATGGAGTCAAAAGGTTTTATCAAAAGATTACTTGATGCCTTTATCCAAGAGCTCCGAAGACAGACATAAAAGCTTATAGTGAAATGGTGGTCCAAGCTTCTACTAGCCATCATCAGGAGAAAAACAAATCACCTTCCTTGAGTCTCAGCTAGATCAAGACCTACGATAAATTGATGATATGGAGGTTCATCAAACCTCTGAGACTCAATCAATGCCTCAGTATTGTTTCCCAAGTAATCCTTGTTGAGCAGGATCTATTATCCCATGTAACCCAGGTGTCTACTCATTCTATTATTGAGTAAATCGACAAATTGGAGAGTGACATAAGAGGAAAATCACCTAGTTGAGAAGACATTAAGAAAATTTAGTGTTTCCTCAATGAAGTTGAGTAACGCTGGAATACTCTTACAGAAGAGTTTAAAGCTAAGACCAACAAGCCTCATCAAAGCAATAATGCAACGAGTTGAAGGAGGATTTGAATTGCCGCATTGGAGTATTAGAGGATGAGAACAAAATCTTGCAAACTTTATCACTCCCACTCATCAACAAATTCGTGATCTGGAAATCCGCGTTAAGAACTTACAGAATTATAAAGTTTTTTTAAAAAATAAGAAATATGGTGAATGACTCACCATGACCTACTTTGAAGATAAAGGAACTACTTCTCAATCCTCTACAAGATCAAATATGTTAAATAGTTATCAAGTTGAACATATTGACTTATGTGCCAAAATTACTGAATATAAAGCTCCTAGAGTAGATGTCATCACAGGATTGAAGGCCAATAACTTTAAACCTGCGTTCAATGGCAAGTTTACACCTGGCGAAGGAAGTATTGCGTCTTTCCTCTATGATTATGAAGCTGTAATGGAATGTGCGACTGATCAACAAAAGTTTAAACATTTTTAGTTTGTTTAAAATGTATAGCTCAAGAGGTTAATTTACCTCATATGGGCGACCTTAACACCTGGAATGAAATGTATAAAGCACTCATAAAAAATCTGGTTCCAAGAAAATCTTGAGTATTAAGAAGCAGGCCTTTATAGGAATTGTGCTACTCTGTAATGAAACCCTACCCAAATTTGTCTATCGCTTCTATATTGAGGCCCAAACGCTGTTGACCACAAAGATGCTTACATTTAACGTTGCCGTAGCTGCTTTTGTTGATGGTTTATATAGTAACACTGACCTATTCATGCATTTCACATCTGTCAAAAAAAGCTTCAATCCAATCTTAGATGTGAAAGAAGCCCTGCTCAATGTGGTTGATATACACAAGCCAGATGTAACAAAAAAGGCTCCCAAGACTTTTCTCATATTTCTAACATATGTTACTTAGATTGGAGGAGAGTTGCCTCAATCAAATGGTGGAATAGATAAATGTCAAGGCTTGGACATCACATTTGGATTGATTAAGTATTGCCTAATGTAAGGTCTGGAGGCGGTTTAGGAATTAATCTATCTTAACTGAAGTTTGATATGGTGGCAAAAAATTCACTCATCCTCTATCCACCTGTATGAACCCCGTAATATGCACTTACTGGCGTTATGCTCTTACAGGTATCTCAATCGGTGAGCAGTAATTTGGTTGAGGTGCAGGGAGATTCGCAGGCCTAAATTTGGCCACCCAAAATGACCTTTTCTTTCTAAGAATAAGTGTTTTCAACTTACAGCACATTGTTGGTGACAGATATTGCCGCGCATTTCCATACATATTGTTGGCCAACATGGTTTTTAAACTGAACTAGCTGGATAATTTACAATTAGATAAATGTCAAGAAAAATGGTATTCTTGTTCATAGATGGCCTATCTGGAAAGGGACTCCTCAAATGGTGAGAATACGGAATGGATACCCAGAAACAAGTTAGAGAGAATTACAATTTGGAAGCATTGAAATATGAACTTCCAGAATATAATTAAAAAAGAGCCAAAATTTGAATATAATTTAAGTGCGGAAGCCTAAACAACTCCCAACTTGTTCCAGTGGAATTTGAGACTTAAATTATTATATCTTGTATTGATAGATTATAAAATACCATGGTTCAGTGATCTGAAGCAGAGGAATGTGAACACTATTTCTGTTATCTCGATTTCATAGGAATCAATTAACAAAATCCATTTCATTACATTAACTCTCACTATAGGAAAGCCCCTCAATTTTTCTTGAGCTTAGGCAATGTGAAAGGGAAATCACCTTTTAAGCGTCTATCTTGCAATGGGAGGTAGGGGGATACCAATAAAAAGTATTAGGTTATGGAAAATGACGACACTCCCCATAGAGGTCCACTGGTGTGTGCAAGAGGCCTCAGCCAGTGGTCCAATTGGCAACCTCCAACTTCTCCTCTACTATTGGAGACCAACAAAAACTTATTGGAAGGTGATAGGTTTAGGTTTTCTTGGGAAAATATATAAACCATATCTTGTGAGCTGGCAGGATCCACAGATCGCTAAGGAAAGTTAAATCTTTAATAATGTAATAAACAAAGTTCTTAAGACCTTGTTTGTCATTTTGACATATGTAACCTTATTCCAGAGGAGAGTTGCCTCAAATAAATGGCGGAATAGGTAAGTGTCAAGTTGTCAGACATTAAATTCAGGTTAGTTAAATATTGCCCAATGTAAGGTCCTGGAGGTGATAAGGAAATAGCCCATCTGGGCTGAGGTTTGATAGAGCGGCAAATACTCTGCCCATCCTCTATACACCTGTATGGACCTAAGTAGTACGCAATTATTGCCGTTATGCTCTTACAGGCGTCTCCATTGGTGACCAGTAATCAGGTGAGGTGTGATGAGAATTTCAGGCCTAAAGCGACCTCTCCAAATGACCTTTCTCCTTATGAGGTCAGAAGTTTGCAGCTTACAGTGCATTGTTGGCGACAGATTAAAGTCCTTAAGATTCTATACATGTTGTTGGCCAGACATTGGTTTAAACTGAATCAGCTAATTAATTATATCTAATATATGTTGAGCAATATGGTATTTTTATTCAGGGATGGCCTAAAAGGTGAAGGACTCCTCAAATAGTGAGAACGCGGAATGGTAAATTAAGAAACAAGACAGAGGTAATTCCTAGTTGGGAACGTTGGAATAGGAATTCCATAATATGAACCAAACCAAAAATTCAAATTTATTAATGTAATTTAGGCGCAGAAGCCCAGATGAATCACATCTCATTTCACCGGGATTGAGACCTAGATTACCATAATCTTATACTGATAAATTATAAAAACCAATTTCATCAATTTGAACTAGCAGAATGTGATTACCATTCCTACTATCATAAATCCATAGGAATTGATGAACTAAATCCATTTTGTTACACCAGAAAACTTTCAAAAGGCTTTTAAAAAACCCAGAGTTTATACTGTAAAGGAAGTGAAGCCTAAGAAAGTGTAGAAGCTCAAGTGTAATTATTGCAAGAAAAACACTGAAGACCTATGCTTCAAGAAGAACCTTACTTTTGTTTAGTAGGGAAACGAGTGTTCAGTTAGGGCTCAGGTACCTCTAAAGCTGACTGACCTAAGGTACTTGAAAGTAAAGCATTGCCAATTGCTTACCTTGTGCGCAATAAGAACAATTCCAGAGATGACTTTGAAGGGGGATTAGGAGGACACAGGTTATTTTTTAGGTACACCCTCAGAGCTTTTCATTCCATTGTGTTTGAACGCTGAATATTAATGACGCCCAGGTTCTAGAAAGGCAGTTACCTCAGTTAAGTCATTGGATGCCTTAATATATGACACAGTCAGAGCTGTTAATCAATACCTTGCCCAGTTGACCTGACCCATCTTGAGCATGCACAGTCTACTGAAGATCAAGAAGAAATATCCTAAGACTGCCTGAAATCTCTTAATGCAAAGTTCCGCCTTAAAGAGGTGTTAGCCCTCCCGCCATAGGTTGGAGGAACCATCACCAAAGTAGAAGTTGTAATTCAAAAGGTCCAAATTATGGCTATATTGGATATGAGATTCCCTAGCAATGTTGTCTTATCATATCTCATTAGAAATTAAGCTCACCCCAACCTCAAATAAACGCATTATAGCACTGCCAGTTCAAACAACACCAAGGCAATAGGTGCATATTCATCCCTGCCAATTTGAGTTTGTAAATTAGTTTTTTCAGCTCCAGCAGTTGCATTGGGCAATAGACAGTATGATATACTAATTGAGACACAGTTTATGATCAAATATGAAGTTTTAATCGGTCTGAAAGAAGGTCATTTGTCATTGCTCAATTATAAAGTTCCCATTTTACTGTATAATAAAACTCCATCAAGAAGGAATAATCTTGTCTGAGTTTACCCTGTTTCGCCTTTGCTTTTACAAAAATATAACTCTGGAAGAAATACAAAAAAGCTCCCAAGTCAGTAGACTCAGCAGTAGACATACCATTTTAATGCTACCAAGGAGGTAAAAAAAATAAAACTGGGAGAAAAATGAACGGGTTTTCCAACGTAACCTTAAGTATACCTCCAAACTGCTTGCTACATATCATTAATGTCAATGGAGTCAGTAGATTCGAACCAAGAGTTTACCAGGAGCCCTCAATCCAGTTTTTCAGAGGCCTATTGAGCTAAAACTTGGAAACCTAACCAACCAAGATATTTTAGTCAAGAAACATAAAGAAATAGGAAAGATCAATCACTTCCCATTGATAAAATTGATAAGGTACGTAAATTGGCACTCACCTTAATCTCTGGTTTACCCGCTGATAATTTAATCTATGGCATTCCTCAAGTTCAGTATATATGCTAGGTTAAATTTAAAGAGACTTTTTAGTAAGTGTATCAACTACTTGAAACTATCAAAAATTTTCTCCGCGTTAGATGTTGACTATGGTCACATGAAATACTGAACACTGTATCAACGTAGGAGATTCAACTCCAATATTATTGTAGCCATATAAGAAATCAAAGATAGAGGAGCAATAGATGCATACTAAACTCAAGCAATTATTAGTGCAAGCTAAATTGTTCCCTTCCAGAGTCCATGGTCATCTCCACTGTTACTTATAAAGAAAGTAATGGTGGGCACAGAATAGTGACGAATTAAAGTAAGATAATTATCCCACTTAGAAGGACAGATTCTGTTTTCACTAATTACAATGCTCTGGCCCAACTATCCAGATCAGATTATTTTCCATGATGGACCTCACCAGTGGTTTATTTTAGATTGATCTGTCGCCTGAGGATCAATAAAAGTTCACGTTGATATTAACAAAAGGATAAATTTAACCTATCAGGCTCCCTCAGGGATTATAAAATGCTCCTGCCTCATTTCAATGGAATATAAATCACATCATGCAAGATCATAAATCAAGCTATGTGATTGTATACTTGGAGACATAATGGTGTCCTCAAAAATCTTTACTGATCATCTGGACCACCTCAAGTTGGGCTTTTATGGCTACAAAAGAACCACATTATACTAAAGCCCGTGAATTGTACCTTCTTTCAACAGGAATTGGAATTTTGTGGACATGCCATATCCTGAGAAGGAATTCAAATCTTTACACAATCAGGTTAAATCTATCTCCAATATGCCTGAGCTAAAGAGCTTCTGAGATATAAAGATATCTTTAAGAATGATGTAATATTAGCATCATTTATTATTAATTTTGCTCAACTCGCCAAACCTCTTTCCAGTTGCTTGTCAAAACAGCCCTTTTGTGTGGAAGTAGTGCAAAGAGCTGCATTTAGGACGATGAAGGATTTGTTGAAGTGGAGATCTCTTTCTGCTAAGCATCACTTTTTGAAAATCAATTCAGCCTGAAATTTAGCTCCACTAAAGAGATTTATGAAAACTATTAGCAAATATGGCGTAAACCCCGCAAAAGAACCCGCAGGCTCTGCCAAACGAGCCAGCACCACCCCCAAACGAAGCAACCCTCGGTTACCTACCTCAGGGTCGACCAGAATCACCCGCTCTCAAGCAGCGGCCATGAAAGCAGGCACCACCCCCCAACCTGGAGCTACTTCAACTAGCGCCAGTTCACCTGATCGCACTTCTGCAACCTGCACGCCTAACAGCTCTGTGTGCGCTGCCTCCCACCAACCCGCTGGGCCCCCTCCAGCCAAGGAGGCCATCACCCACGCTGTTTTAATGGAGTCTGCTCAGTTGAATGAAACTCAGCCCATCCAGGCATTCACCTCCCCCATTGTGTCAGCTAATTCAGCCCCATCTATTATTGCTGACGCCATGTTTCTGGCTCCCTCCATGAGGGGCGATACCCAGCTACTTGGCCCCAAACCCTCAGATGTAAGGTTGGATTAGCCGCACATTCTGGTTCACTAAGCACCAAATTGGGACAATCTACTCTTCCCAATGAGGATTCAAATGGTTCAAATTTTGGAACTTCACACCAGTTCCAATCTCACCCGTCCCATTTAAACCCCGTAATTGGCACTTCTCAAGTCGGCACTTTATCTCCATATGCTGAAAACGACCAATTCACCAATCAGCCAGTGAGTTTTGCCCACGAAATCACAGCAAATACTCGGGCTGAATTTACCCAAATAGATTGGGATGGTGATGAAACATCGCCCTCCTCCCAATTGGCTTGAGTTAATTCCAATCTGGATGGGCCACCCCAATTTAGCGAGGCCCAACAATCCGCCCCTCAATTTAATATGATGCCAGCAACTGCTGTAACATTCCAGCAACAAGGGAACTCCGCAAACTTGTCCAAACCACCAGCTCACACTCAACCCGCAATTGCAGCCCAAAGCAAACACAAACGTACCAAAGGAGACACTGAGGCGTGGCAAAAACCTCTGGCACCAACGCTACCCAAAGCTTATCCCCGTGAAGTGACGTTTATTGCTGATGTTAAGAAGAAATGGGCCAAAACTAGAGCGCAAAAAGCTCTAACTCGCTCAACCCTCTCCCACGCAATTCGCCTTTATTATGGGCATAACCCTGTTATTTTTCTATATGGAGAATTACTTCTCATACTTTGCAGCGATTGCGGAGACATTCCCAATTAACACCACCATCCATGAATCAGTGGAGGCCAACTACATCGATGTGGGCTTCACTGAAGCTGCCCTTGCTGACCATGCTGCCACCCTCCAGGTCATTATTCCGCGTGGATCTCTTCGCATCTCCCGCACATGCTCTCACCTGGAAAAAATATCATGGGTTACTTTTTCCAACCTACCAACGACTGTTGATCCTGAGTCTCTTAAACTGGCGCTCCATCGTGGTTTAATGGAGCTTGGGTCTGTTCTTTCTTTGGACTTTAGCGTCCCCTATTACTATGCTCCCACTCAAAGAGCTCGCACTGCTAGGGCGTCGTTCATCCCCTCCCCCACTGTATCCCGCAACATTGAGGTTATTCCTAGTGTGGCGGTAGTTGGGGCATGCCCTGAGATCTTTTTGTCGACCCTGATCAGGCGCGCCCCCGGTGTTCATGGTGTAACGCCCTTGGACACTTGTATAGCGGCTGCACATCTCAAAAACAAGCCCTCTTAGCCACCACCCAGGGGCCTAAACCATGCCAAAAATGATCCCACGTGGCCGCAGCAGCAATTCCACAACCCACACAATGGGTTCCCATTCAAGGCCTGTCCCCTGAGGCCTTACGCCTAGCAGTTGAAACAGCTAACCCCACTATTGGTATGGGATACCTTCGCGCTCATGCCCCCCTTCCAGTGGGCACCCCCTACAATCTCCCATAGTCAACTCCCTCTCTCACCAAGCGCAAGGCATCTCACACAGGGTGCCCCTCGTCAGCCACCCCCACTCAGGGCTCCGCGGCACCCCCACCAACCTCCACTAGCGATTTATCACATCAACCCTCAGCTCTTAATGGAGCTATGATTACCAGCATGGACTGGCAACCCGCGGCCTGCGGTAGAAGTGCCACCTCAAAGAGTCCTACCTCAACCCGACAGTCCATTTCACGCGGATCCTTTGCAGTGTTGGAGGAAGTGAATATGGACTCAGACTCATCAAATGGGGACACCGCGGAGGTCACCATTGAGCACCCTCAGGTCCTTCCCCTGCAACGGAGTGGGGGCAGTATCCTAGGCTGGCTTACTGGGTCCTCCGCCCTCCCCACCCTCTCCTTCCCCTCAGAACCCTCGACGCTCCTCATGGATTGCAGCTAATAGTCAAGCTAAAGGACTCAAAACTAACCGCCTCACAGCAGCATGTTTAAGCGCTGGCAACCCCCAGGACATGGAGGGGAACAGCTATGAGTCCCCATGGCAGCACCCTGGCCCTGCAATCCATCAACGCAAATGGGTTGCGGGACTTTAAGTGGAGAGCCCGCCTCCTCCGAAACTTCAGGTCAGCACAAATTGACATCGCTGCTGTCCAGGAGCCCCATATCCTCCCCCACGAACAATCTGCATGGAATGAACAGTTTGGAGGCAACTCCTTCTGGACAAACCATGCCGCCCTTATTGTTTTGAATCCCCGGGTTAAAACCCATTCTTTTTCACAATATCTAGGTGGCCGCCTCATACTGGCCAAACTCACCACTCCTGACTTCTCCTTCTTCGTTGCAAGCATCTACCTGCCTAATGCAGGTCAGGAGCAAAACTGGCTCTTGGAAGAGCTCGTCCAACTCAATCTCCCACAGAAAACAGTCCTCTTAGGAGATTTTAACACAACCATAAGTCGCGTCCGTGACTCTTACCCCCCTGCAGCAAAGGAACGCCCTGGATCAAGTCGCCTCCAGGATTTCCTTCGCCTGAGTGTCTTTATAGATGCGCTTCCACCCTCCGCGTCTAGCCTAGGTTGCATGACTAGGATCCAGTATGATGGAGGAGCTTTCCAGTCAGCGTCACGCATAGATATGGCACTGATTGGCCCCCTGCTAATTGGCCGCGTCTCCTCTCCCATCTCTCGTGACAACCATCTGAGTGATCACAGGTCACTCACCGTTGTCCTCACCAAAACACTTAGACCGTCGCGTAGGTTCTGGCCTAGGGTTGTTCCAGCTCTTCTCAACGACCCCTTCACTTAAGAGAAGCTGTCTATGACCATCTGGGAGACTCTCACCTCCCCCCCACCCCACCTGCTTGACCACAAGGCTAGATGGGCGGTGACCAAGGAGGGCATCACCCGCGTTGCTTACAACTGTGCCAAAGCCCAGATGACTGCAGCTCGCGCCAGAGTCAAAAGGGCGGAAGCCAGAATCAGACATCTGGAGCAAAACTGCCAGCCTTCGCCCTGTCCCATATGGTTGGAAGACTGGGAAGCGGCGCAGGAAGCACTCCGCTTGGAGCTCACACTGCAGGAAGAACGGGCAGCAAACTTTACAACATCTCGTTACTATGCCCAATGGGAACGCCCCACCCGCTTCTTCTTTCAGAAACAGAAAGCCCAGTCAACAGCGTAGGATATTACTGCACTGAAGATTGGCACTACAACCACTTCGGATAAGGAGGAAATCACGCAGGAACTACACCGCTTCTACTCCAGCCTCTTCCATGCCACCCAGGTGGACCCATCGGACATCCAAGACTTCCTGTGGCGGGCTCCAGAGCCGCCCATTGACCCACGGGCTGATGAGGCTCTACTGGCGCCTATTTCCATCCAGGAGGTGATGGAAACCCTTCTGAAATCCCCACGTCTTAAAGCCCCAGGCCCAGATGGAATACCCTTCGAGGTGTACCTTCTGGAACCTGCAGTGATAGCCAGAACCCTCCGCGACCTCTTCGCTGCACTCTTGGTGAATGGTGAGGTCCTCCCCGACTCCAGAGGCTCAATCACGACCCTCATTCACAAGAAGTCAGACCGTGAGAACCTGGCGAACTGGCGCCCCATAGCGTTGATCAACACAGACCACAAGCTCTTCACGAAGCTTCTGGCCAACCGCATCACCAAATGGGTGTCACCTCGCCTCTCCCCATCCCAGCACGTTTTTATTCCGGGGAGGTCGTTATGGGACAACAATAATGACCTTCACGTGACTTTGACTGCTAACTCTCGTAAGGTGAATGGCTTTGTGGCTCTCCTGGATATGGAGAAAGCATATGATCGGGTAGCCTGGAAGTATATTGATGCTTCCCTGGCCCGCTTCCATATCCCCCCCGCAGCTAGGCGCTGGACATCAGCTCTCTATGACCAGCTCCACACCAGAGTCCTGGCGCCAATGGGTTTTACAGTGGCAGTACCAGTTGGACAAGGTCTCCGGCAAGGGGACCCCCTGAGCCCTATCCTTTTTAACATCACCCTTGACCCCCTCTTGGCCTCCTTACAGGACAAGCTAACAGGGATTCTGGTCCCAGGTAAAGCCCCCACATACACCATGGCATTTGCAGATGACACTGCCATTGCATTTGGCTGCCCTGGGGATGTTGCCCTCGCTGCTGTGACCATTGAGAGATAAACCAAGGCGTCCAACGCCATGGTCAACACCTCCAAGACAACAGTTGTACAGGTCGGCTCCCCCACCTTCCCCCCACCATTTGGTATTGAACCTGTGCGCGGTACCTTCCGTCACCTGGGCGTTCTCACCAACCAACAAGGAGTTGCGCTAAAAGACAATTAGGACTTTCTCCTCGCAGCAGTTAACTCCAGGATTGCCAGCTGGAATTGGCGGCATTTCACCCCCCAGGGTCGAGCTCTGATGGCCAATGTGTTCCTCCTCTCCAAAATCTGGTTCCTAGCGCACGTCTGCCCATTCACAGATGCCTTTTATACGCGGCTCAATGTACTCCTCCGCTGTTGGATCTGGGGCTCAAACCATCCACCAATGGCCCTCTCAACCATTGCCCAACCCTGCAATGAAGGGGGCCTAGGGCTTCTGGACACGCGATCCCACGCCACCACAATCTTCCTGAAGTTCCTATGGCCGATTGTCTTCTGGGACGCGACCCCCATGCCCCAGTGGGCGCCCGCCCTCCGCCAGTCAGTGTCAGCAGCTCTGGGTCTTCCTAGAGCATCTCTGACCTCATTAGGGGAGTGGCTCACAAACCACCCAGGCCATCGCCTGAAACTATCCTCATCCCCCTACTGGAACCAGGCTCTCCTTGCCCTGAAACGAGTAGGCGCGCGGATCCACCATGCCTTCCCATACAGAAGGGAAGGCCCCGGCCTCAGCCCCCGTCGCCATGCATATGTGCACAATGGACAAGTTGTCACAACTCGCCTCAACCCCCAAGATCGTCCTCCCATCCGCCCAAGACTCCTTGAGCTCCTCCCTCCCTCCGTGAGATTTGACCTTAAGGAATTGTGGAAGGACGTCTATCACCCCATCCTGTCAGCAAAGGTATCCAACACCTTATGGAGGGTGCTCCACTGTTCATACAGGACAGGGGACCAGACTGGCCCTACCTTTTAACACCGAAGCTGCCCCCGCTGTGCGGAGCCTATTGACTCCCACCTCCATCGTTTTTTCACCTGTCCAGGTGTCGCCGCATTTTGGCCAAAGGCCCGCGCGCTCCTCCATGCTCAGCCCTGGTCTGGACACCCTGTGCAAGACCTCATGTTTGAGCAGACATTGCCTGGTTGCCACCGACCCCTCCATGTCCTTGCCTATGCCACAGCCATCTAGACCATCCATAACTCCTTCCTTCATGCTGCCTTTGACCAGCAGGTGTGGACCCTTCCACACATGATCACCCACTTTCAGGTACACTTTGAGATGACCCTGAAGGTCTGCACTATGTCGCCAACCCTCCCCCGCTCAGTTGTCACTGCAGTACGGCTCTGGCGCGCAAACCTCCCTCCCTTTCTCGATGCCTCCTCCCTCCCCTTCCCTCTCCTCAGGCTCTTAGGAGCCCAGGCGTAATTCAATAAACATTGATGAATCCCCCTCGAGTTGGGACCATCTAGTACTAAAAAAAAGGATTTGTTGAAGTGAAAACTGATTCTATGCATCCATATCGAGAAAGCTATCCATCTGTGGTGGAAGTCTTAGATGCTTGCATAACTTGTAAAAAATGCAACTTAAGGCCAAGTACAAGTATCATCCAATGACCTCTCAGCATCTGTTTCATAACATCATTTTAGATGTCATAGATCCATTAGTTGAATCACAGGAGTAAATTGCTCTTTTTTCTTGTAGGGATTGATCATTTCACAAAGTGATGCGAAGCAATCTCCACTCACGTGCAGACTGTTAAGGCTAATGCTAACTTTTTATACCAAAATATGTAATAGGCATGGTTGTCTGAAGGTATTGATATGCAATATTGGGAAGAACTTTACTTCAAGACTAGTGAGAATCATCTACTAGCTTGGGAACCCAAATTCTATGGTTTGCGCCCTACAACACACCAACTTATGGGAATTGTCAGACAATTACAAGTACAATATTGTGAGAAAAGTGTTTTAGATAAAAGTAATGATAATATCAGCCAAAAGACCCTATCATAGTCTCGGTGGAAGCCCTCAAATTGGAGCAATACTTTTGTAAATGCTTCACAGCCAAATAGCATGAGTTTGGGCAGTCAGATTGCACTGACCATGCAGCGAAATCAGGGGAGTACATCTGAGGTTCCTCCTCAGCCCACTTATAGTTACTTTAGACATCTAAGTGGAAACCACCCCCTTTTATAAGCTTGGAAGGGGTCCCACAAGGTGCAACTATTTTCCCTCATGGTAATTGGCTCAAATATATCAAATCTTTGCCTCACAGACTTGTCCTACCTACTCTAAACCTTCCATCAGCCATTACATTAGAGAAAGGCATGTTTTGAGAGCTCCAATAGGTCAAACACCCAAATTTCCTAAATATGCTTGAAGCTAATAATAATTTTTATGTCTATCTCTCTTTGGGCCTTGAGTTATTTTAAATACTAAGCAGCGAGATCATATTAGGTTTCACTTTTTGATCCCTTCACCGCAACTTATTAAAACTTTTAAAATTTAATCTTTTAGTACAATTAATTTTTATTATTTTAAATATAAGTGATATAAAATCCCTTTAAATTTTATTTCAGAAGTTAAAAATAATTTCTCACCTGAAATTTTTTGAAATCAGGGGCTAAAAAGCACCTGTGAGCATACACCATACCTTATTCTTAACAAGTGGTGCTTGCTACAGGGGATCCTTTACACCACAAACCTTTTTAAAAATGGAGTCTGTTGGATAAGGCACCTTTACAATCTCACCGCTGCCTCTAAACCTAGGTTTTCTGCTTTAGAACAACAGCTAGTCAATGCTTTGTCTCGAATCAAAAAGCTTGAGCAGCACTCTTTTCATGGGTCCCCTCCAGTGATTCAAAAGCCCCTTTAAAAGCAAGTTTACCCCAGGTGAGGGTAGCATTGCCTCGTTCCTCTATGTCTATTAATCTGTTATAGAAAGAACCACTGACTATCAGAAGATTAAGTACCTTCTCCCTTGCTTGAGTCACCTGGCATAATATAATGGTTTTAAATATGGTCACGCTCAGCACCTGGGTGGAGGTGAAGGAAGCTCTTGTTGAATAATTCAGTTCAACTTAGAGTTTATGTCAGAGGAAACAGACTTTCATGTGCCTTAGCATGCATAAGGGAGAATCGATTTCCTTTGTTGAACAGTTCTATAGGGAAGCTCAGCTAGACTTACTTTCAAAAATGCTACCTCTTTATGATGCTCTTGCGGCCATTCTAACTGGCTTAGCTTCTCACCCTACTATAGCCTGGCATCTTATCTCCATTAAACGTCACATCCAGACTATCTGTGATATAAAGGAGGCTCTGATGGAGGTTGAAAATACTATAACGTTGAAGCTACTTCAGTGTTGGGTCTGAACCCCCAGGACATGACCATTGAGGAATTCTAAACTGAAACCCCACCAGAGGAGGCTAATTTAATCCCTAGGGCCTGTAAGGAGAAAGTCAATAGCTCTCCCATTCCCAGCGAGATGGTGTGAGGTTCACAGCCACACCGCTAGGGAACTAGTCTTTAGTAAGATAATAAACAGGGCACCGCGGAGGATGCCAGAACAAAAAGTACCCAGGGCAAGGGTGTACAGTGCGGTATATAATATGAGATACAATATTAATAACAAAGCTGGGTTAGACCTCAACGGGGAGTCCACAATCAAGTGAAGATTGGTGCAGGTGTGCTTGGGTACTTTAGTCTGGAGGGGACAAGGGCGTCCCAGCGGTGCACCAGATATGGGAAATAATTTTGTGAAAATACGATGACCAACACAGTTAGAGACCTCCTTGAGAAGGTCCACAAACAGGTTCACCCAAGAGACCATTTAAAAAACGGAAACTAATGGGGAATTTATTAGTATGGAAGTCAACCAACAAGGAAGGTTGGTCTCAAGGAAACATACTCAAACAAATGAGGGAAATTGTCAATTCGTTGAAGTGGTGCTAAGCCTAAGTACACCAATAGGCGCACGCTTCCATCAGCCATGGTACTATCTCTCAAGATTGACCAAACTTGAGTTATTGATTGTAAGCAAGGCTGACCCAAGTTAGAAATTCCGAAAATTGAACGGGTTTCAAAAGCCCGTTTTCTAAGAAACCAAAGCAAACCATCATTATTAATAATATAGCTGAACGTTTAATGCCCCTGCTGTAATGCAGGGCCAAACATCACGCACATCCCCAGGACCAACCCGGGCATAACTCTCCTAAACCCAGCGTTAGTCCAGGGTATGTTTGAGGTCAGGAAGGCCTGCCAACTTCACCTTTTGGCCTCCTGATGACCAGATTGATCCTTACAGTTGGTCCCCTCAATCATGTCATTTAGCCATGACAGGGCCCCCATGCTCTTTACCACCCTGAGGCAAGCACCAGCAGTGCAGCTCAAACCTGCTCTTCCTTTGCTCTGCAAACCTGAGTTACTAAGTTAGTAAGTCAGAGTGCATTATTTTCCATGGGGCAGCACTCACTGCCCCACTTTGCCGCCAAGATCATCTTTTGGCATCCAGCGAGCCTCTCCAAGAGGTTTTAAAGCCTGCTCCTGAGCCTAAACCCTCTCTCAGGTGCCATTCGCCCCCACTAACAATGGGTTCAAGGACCAGGTTGCTAAAGCTAAACCGCCTGTTTTCTATGGCACACAGCTTCTGATCAAACCAAAGCTGGCGTATTTAAAACAATCACCTCCACGACGCTATCTCTATTACCTTTTCTTCATCCAACTCTAATCCAAAACCTGTAGCCATGAGGCAGCACAACCCCCCTACTTTGAAGGTCTAAAATTGAGCTGTTACAATTCCAATGGCTCCTCCAAAATTAATAAGGTGGAGGAGCAACCCCAGGACCTATCCTATCATAAGGGAAGCCCTGAACCTACCTCACACCCTATGTGCTCCCTAACATGTGTTGATAACCCCTTTAATGACGAATCTGAAGTGGTTTATAGAGATGTGAGTAATTATGTTTTAGGAGCCCCAGGTGAAGTGGAGGTACCTGCCAGGATAAACCCTGAGAGAGTGGACATAGCTAGGTACCCCTCAGAACTTATTTTCATCAAGTGCTGAGAGGTCTGGAGGTTATTGACACTTCTAGTGACGCCAACTAACTCATTTCCTAGCTAATACAATCCACCCAGAGTGTGCACATCCTGCAGTCTATCCAGGAGAAATACCCTGAGACTGCCAGAAGACTAACTTCCACTCTTTAGCTAAAGGAGTTCCTAGCTACTTCCCCCAACTTGGGTGGAACTTTAACAAAAGTGGAGGTTGTTGTTAAAAGATAAAGGTCACAGCTATCCTTGACACTTGATCCCCAGTGAATGTTGTGTCCTCAAAACTCATCAAAAATATTAAGCTGGCCCCTGGCATTGACTACACCCAATTGTTTGGAACTGCTGGTCCCTCCAACACATGTGCTATTGGGGCATACTCTTCTTTGCCCATCCAGTTTGGAAAACTCATTTTGTTAAGCCCCACGGTGGCCTTGGCTAACAATACATATGACTTACTCATGGTACACAGTTTATGCTGGAATAAGAAGGGATCATTAACTTGAAGCAGGGCTATCTCTCACTGCTTAACTATGAGGTTCCACTGATTCTGACCAACAATGAGCTTAACAAAAAGGAGTACGCTTGCACTGTGGAATACCCCTTCTCTACCTTATCCCTGCACTATACCATGGTGGGATGATATACAAAAATGTTGTCTCCATCAGTGGGTTCTCTAGAGGGTATCCCTCTATATGCGTCTGAAGAGGTAGTAATCAGGGGGGATGAACAAAGGATTGTTGACTTAAAGATTACCATACAATTACCCACAATAATCTATTGCATCTAATCAGTATTGATGGAGTTAGCCATCTTGAGCCAAGAGTCTTGTCAGGTGTTCTAGACCCAACTTATCAGCGAATAAACTCCTGTTGAGGAATATCAAAGAAGAAAAGGTTTTCAAGGAGCATCAGGAGATCAGAAGACATCTGCTGATTCACATTGAGGATATTAACCACGTTCACTGTATTGGGTCTACGGCTGATATGGGATTACCCGCAGACCAATCACTATGCACTCTAACTAATGTTCATATTTCTGATAAAATAACCCCCGCTGAGCTTGATAAGGTTCACATTTTACTGGAGTCCTATAGTGGCATCTTCTCTAACTCTGATAATGACTATGGTTACATGAAGGGTGGGACGCATACCATTGATATTGGGGATGTTCGTCACATCTGATATAAACCCTACCATAAACAAAAGTTGAGGAGCTATAGATGCGGAGAGATAAAGCATTTGTTGGACGCTGGGTTTCTGGTGCCATCCAAAAACCTTTGATCGTTCCCTCTTCTACTGATAAAGAAGAAAAACGGAGGTCATTGGGTAGTTATGGACTACTGTAAACTACTCAAGCTCACCAAGAAGGATAGCTATCATATTCTTTATTGACGACGCCTTAGCTCAACTCTACAACTCTAACTTCTTTTCTGTCATGGACTTGGCTAGTGGTTTCTGGAAAATGGACCTTTCTTCCCAAGATTAGGAGAAATACGCTCTTATTTGCAGTGAGGGTCTCTTCCAGCCTACCCAACTATCTTAGGGGTTATGCAGCGCCCCCACAACTTTCCAGCGATCCATGGATCATTTCTTTCAGGAGCTGAAGTTAAGTTGAATCATTGTTTATCTCGATGGCATCACAATGTACTCAAAGTCCTCCAACGAGCATCTTGCTCACCCGAAGGCGGAGTTTCAGCGCCTATGAGAGGCCAACTTCAAGTTAAAGCCCTCCAAGTGCACATTTTTCCAGAGGAAATTAGACATCTTTGGACACGCCATCTCACAGGATAGGATTCAATCCCTCCAAGACAAAGTTGAGCTATATCCAAAAAACCTTCTCCTAAAACCCTGCACATTATCCAGGTATTCTTGCATATGATGGGGTATTACCACCAATTTATCCTCAAGTTTGCCCAGCTGAGTGAGCCTCTTGTACAGCTATTGGCTAAGAACGTCCCTTTTCATTGGGGAGCTGAACAAAAGGCTGCCTTTGAGACGCTAAAGCAGTTGTTGAAATAAGCCCTATCCTTTACCACCCTAATTATGGTAAACCTTTCTTTCTGTTTATTGATACTTTTACTACGCTGTTGGAGCCATTCTGGCTCAATTGGATGATAAAGGCATGGATAATCTCATTGTAAGGAGAGTGTCTATAACTCTCCTGTTCCCAGCGTGGTAGTGCATGGTGCACAAGGCCAACGCCAGGGAACTAGCCATTAGTGCTAATTTTATTAAAGCCCAGCAGAGGGTGCTGGAGCAATAGAAACTTAGCCTGTGAAGTGTGAGTTTTATAATAAATGACCCACCAAAATTGACGCGGTGCACAAAGATGAAGGGGGTAAGCGACCCAGGTTGGAGGGAACCTGGGCGAACCAACGGTGCACTAGAGGATAGCTGGAGTGTATCTACAATGGCAAGGTTAATGGAGTGCAAGACCTCCTCAAAGAGGTTTGCGCACAGGAGCATTTGAAATATCATAAAAGTAAAAACGTAAAATGAGGAAAATGTTTATTTGGAAGTTGACCAACAAGGAATGTTGGTCGGGGAAAACATATTTAAACTTCTACAGGGGAATAAGGGGTTTGCAGAAATGGACCCAAGCACTGACCCACCAATAAGCACACACTACCATCCTGATTGGTAGAATACGCCAAAACTGACTTCACTTGTGTAATTGATTGAAGTTGGGTTTGACCCAAACGTGTGATTTAGTAAATGGAACATGTATTGAAAACCCATTCCTTGACTAACCAAACTGAACCGTCTGCATTCATTACATAAACCGTTCATTTCAAAGCCTGGGCCAAAGTAAGGGGCTGAGCATTTGGCACCCCATTAGTACCAACCTGGCATATTTTGCCTGTACCCATCGTTGGTCTAGGGTATGCCTAAGGTCAGGGAGGGCCTGTAACTTCACCTTCTGGGCCTCCTGGCGCCCAGCCTTATCCTTGGGGTTGGTCCCCACTATGATGTCATGCGACCATGACACTCATCTCCTATTTCAGTAAAACGTTATCCAAGGCTGAACAAAATTATATCATTACTAAAAAGGAGTGTTTTGCAGCCCGGCTGGCTGTAAAATATTTTCGCCTTTTTTATATAAAACTTCATACATTGTGGTCACTGACCACGCCTCCCTGAAGTGGTTACAAAATATGAAGAATCCCATGGGGCAGTTGGCTTGTTGGGCTTTAAAGCATTAACACTACAATATGAAAATTGAGCACTGAGCTGGAACCTGCCATATGAAAATTGATGGTTTGACTCAGCTGCCTATCTTTCACCTGGATAATGGTGAAGCTGAGAGGCTTCACGACCTCCTTATGACCCCCGGCGCCTGGGAAGATGAGGATGAACCCATCAGGAAACATTAGCTCAGTACTCCACAACACCAAGGTGAAAAGTGGGAAGTTGTATAAGAAATTAGGGGTAATTGGTTGCCCTAGCTCCGACCTTCCAAGAAAGTCCCCGTGATCATGGAGGTCCATTATATTCTGGGGCACAGTGGAGTGCGCAAAACTTATTAGTGGGTGGGTGATAGGTACTACTGGGAGGGAATCATGGAGTCTATCAATGAAATGCTAGACGCCTGATTAAGCTGTAAGAAGCAATCCGGCTACAAACTCAAGTATCAATACCAACACACCACCACTTCAACAACCGTTTTATATAATATGTTTGGATGTGGTAGGTCTGCTACCTTAGACTACCAGAAGAAATCGCTATATCTGGGTAGGCATTAGTAACTTCACTAAATGGGGTGAAGCGGTTGCTCTTCCTGCCTAGACTGCAAAAGCCACTACCACCTTTCTCCATCAACAAAATCACCCATCATGTTGTCCCCAGGTCCTACTTTGTGACAATGGGAAGAATTTTACCTCGCGGGTAATAAAGCTTTTTCCTACTTACATGGAGACGCAGCAACTTTTTTTGGTCTCCTACAACCTTTCCACAAATGGTGCTGTGGAAAGAGCAAGTATAGCCCTAGTTTCCATATTACTAAAGTTTGCCAGCTCAGATTTCCTATACTAGATCAATTCTTACCTAGTGCCCTCATGGCCTACTGTATCAGCTACTATTGAATTCTTAGAATGTCTCCTTTCCATGTATTATATGGTCGGGAACCAGGAGTACCAGCCCTGCTTGCAAAAGACGTCTTATCTGGTAAGACAGATGATCCTGAAAAAGCCCTGAAAAGATTGTCACAACGCATTATCCAGCTGCAGTTATATGTCTGAATAACCTAGCTAAAACAGTCACCAAGAAGGTGTAGCTGAAAATGAGCATAGAAAGCTGCTCCCTTCCTTTCAAGTGTCAGACTTGGTGTTGTATTGCCACAATTATATCACTCCCAGATGTGAGAAGCCCAGGTCCTTTGGGAAGGCCATTTTGTAGTCACGTATAAGCAAGGGGTGAGTACTCATTAAGTCCCTTGCTACCAGAGTTACTATCAACTTAGTCCATGGCCAGCCCTTGCGCCATTATTCTTTCTTTAACACTCCTGAAGGGGGTTTGTCAGACAAGCACAAGTCCAATATTGTGAGAAAAGTAATTTGGATGAAGATAATGATAATACTGGCCAGATTTATCCTGGCTGAGTCTCGGTGGAACCCCTCAAATTGGGGTAATACTTTTGTAAATGCTTCTTTGCCAAATAGCACAAGTTTGGGTAGTCAGATTGCAGCGACCATGCAGCGAAATCAGAGGAGACCATCTGAGATTCCTCCACAGCCCACGCTTAGTTACTTCAAACACCTAAGTGGAGACCACCCCTTTTATAGGCTTGGAGGGGGTTCCATAAGGTGCAACTATTTTCCCTCATGGTAATTGGCTCAAACATATCAAATCTTTTCCTCAAGACTTTTCCTACCTACTCTAAACCTTCCATTGACCATTCCATTATAGCAAGGAAAGTTTTTAGAGCTCCAATAGGTCAAACACCCAAATTTCCTAAATATTCTTGAAGCTAATAATGAATTTTACACCTATCTCAAATTAGGGCCTTGAGTTATTTTAAATACTAAGCAGCGAGATTTTAATAAGGTTTGCTTTTTAAACCCTTTCCACAACTAAATAAAACTTTTATAAAGTTCAACCTCTTAGCTAACAAAAGTTTTATTATTATAAATGTAAGTGATATAAAATTCTCTTAAATACTATTTCAGGAGTTGAGAATAATACTTCTCCTGAAATTTTATTAAAAATCAGGGGCTAAAAAGCACCTGCAAGCATACATCATATCCTGATATTTAACGGGAATGTAAAAAGTAAATTTGGAAATTAGTTTAAAAATTATAAAAGATGGCCAATACCAATTTCATTAAACTGGGATAATAATCCCAAGTGCGTTTTTGTCTTACAGGATAAGTTCTCATTTTAACATCAAAATGTCACCCTTCAGTCTTGTATGGGAGAGAACCTGGCATCCAAGCTCTATTAGCTCATGAAGTTACCAGTGATAATACTAAAGAGCCTATTAAAGTGCTAAGAAGATTAGCTAAAGATCAAGCAACTTTAATCAGAAGCAATTATGAATCTGGATGTTATATTTTGATGGATGACTCAAAAATAAACCCTTTGAGAAAATCATCAATGCTAATAGATTAATCTCATTGATGGGTTTTTTGATCCTTCCCAATTTATCCACATAACTAAATTCATTCCAAAACTGCCTCAATTGTACTTGAATCGTCCCAATTATCATAGCTAATAATAGCTATGATATAATTATATTATGGCCAATTATGGGTCCACTTGGGTGCAAAGTGGTCTCACCGCATTAACTAAATTGCACCTCCTAAATTAGTGCACTAATATTAATGCACTAAGGCAGAATTTTGGGTTCAATTAATGAAATCAAATTATTAAGCACTTAATCATAGATGTCCCAATTAAGGGCATACTTAGTGCTATGAAAGTCCTGCTGACATCCCAATTAGGAGTACATCATATTTATTGTTCAGATATATTATGATCCCCATTTATTATTATTTGTCAAGTTATGATGTAGCTCTAATCGGGAAGATTTTGGTATTGAGTTTGCAACCAAAATCATCCCAATTATGAGAGTAAAATTGTCTTCAATAAGGCTGCAATAATTGTTATTTTTAGTCAATTCATGGGCCAAATTGACTTTGGGATATTTAATGATTATTGCCATGACCAGCAGAGGATTGGAATAATATGAATGAACTCATCTAATAGATGAGTTCAGTCAGGAGTTGCCCAAGAGGTATATAATACCAGTGCCTAGCCAATTAATAAATCATCATTTATCTATTGATCATAAATAACTACTGTACTTTAGTTTATTAATTATTGTTGTCCATCTGTCATCTACCTGATATTTGTATCTGCTGCCCTTACATTTATATTAGATAGTTGTGTGCTTTTATACTTTCCAAAGAGAAGTACTCAGTTTACCTGCTAAAGAAGTAGTCCTAATTAAGAAGGAATATTTTTCTAATCTTATATGAAGACAGAAGGTCTTTTAATTGTTGTTTCCAGTAGACTTAAGAATGGTGAGCATACCAGAGTTACTTGGCTATTATTGAGGATTATTGGAGAATCTACTTCCCAATTTCAAGCAGAAGTTTTATTAGAAAAGCAAGTATAGATCCTTGATTTCCTTGTTAAGTCATATTAGCTTGTATCATCAGCTGAAAACTTAACACTGGATAAGACATTTACAAGAGAAGTTCAAGCAGCTAATGCTTCTTGGCAACTTTTAATCACTTTTGAGATTTCTGATTTAGTCTTGTACTAATACAATTGTATAATGCCCCAAGGAAAAAAATTAGATTCTATTTGGGATGGTCCATATGCTATAACTTTTAAAGTGTGGGGATGAATACCCAATCAATTTTCTAGAACTGGAGTGTGTATCAACTGTACACATAGTAAATTCTTATTTCAGTACTCTCTTACCAATGTTCTTGAAGGGGGCGATGTATGATATCAGGATATTAGACATGATGGGAATAATATTGAGTAATTGAAACCCACAAGAGAATCAATGCCTAGATCCAATAAGGGTGTTAAAGAAGTCTATCAATTAATTGTATGGAAAAATCAATATTTGGTAAGCTCAATCTGATACTATGAAAATTATATCGGACTAATTCAATCCCAATGTACTCAAAGATGAAATTCTGTTTAATCAAAATGAAAGTTCATCAAAATGTCAAGTGACTATCACACTAGTGGCTCTTGAGGGAGTAAATTAAGATGAACATACAAAAGGGTAAAAAATAAGAATCTGTCCAATAATCAACCTAAGTGCTACCAAGTCTCATTTAATTTGATACATTCAACATGCCTTTTCACCCTATCAAGTATATGCTACAAAGGCATTTTACAATCTTGATGATTGCTGACTAAGATCCTCCAATCCAGATTCTTTAACTTTTTAATTTTATTAACTCTTTTCCTTATAATGTTTATATTATTAAATGTAACGTATAAAAACCTCTTTTCTACACTACAACAAAGCTACATCATAATTTTTATATCACATTTGGTACTAAATTCAATAACTCCCTTTCGCCATACTCACCATATAAAAGATACACTAGTTGATGGGACCTAAGTGTGACTCGGCACCCTCAAAAATAAATACTTGTCATGAGTCTTAGACTGCTTCAAGTATAGACTGTTGGGATTCTTAGTCGCAGCAACATTGAGCCACAAAACGGAAGCACAACAGTAGCCTTAGGCAATACTCATAATCTCAAAGGATGCAGGTGAGTTAGTAGTGAGATATATAAGGTTTTAAAGTGCTATTACTAAAGTTAATGTCATATGTTTGGTCAATACTGGTTCTCAATAGCATATTAATGTATGTTACATGATAACAACAATAATCTATAAATTTTAGGTCTAAAAAGATCCTAAATCCATTTATCCATTTTAGATTTATCTAAAGAAAAGAATAAAAGCTTATTTTTATAAAAACCTAATATGTCTTTTCCTGTTTTATAATTTATATATCAATAGGTTAATCTCATACTATTAACCTCTAAAAGCAATAAAATTAAGTCAGATATCAGATAAATCTGAATCCACACAAAACATTTTTCATGAATCCATAAAGTTTTTTTGAGTAGTTTTAAACTTTAGTTCATAAATTGAGCGTTAAATCTATCTAGATAAGGAGATTTAGGATAAAAATATCTTTTTACAAAATCTCATGATAAACTATATTTATATAAGCCAGATATCAATTAATCATATATACTAGAACCCAGTTAAATACTGAGATCAAAAAAATCTACATCAGAATCAGCCTCTTATTTTCAGTAATAAAAATAGTGTACTATGATAGTATAATCACAAGTAAAAAGTATAACTGGTAAATAAATCCATTATTGTTTTTCAAATGAAATTTGTTAGATCCTAATTTTTATAGCTTGCGTTGAACAGACCTCACACTTTTTAATTAAAATGTGGGTTTATAGTTTTTTATTTTTTGAGTTATAATATATTCTATATAAGTTTTTATAATAAAATCTTCTTTAGAATTGTGCTATGCCTATTAACTTTAACATCTGTCAAAGATACTATAAAAGCTTAAGGCGCCATGGCCTCTACTACCTTGTTAAATTGTGACACTGTCAAACTTTGATAAAATTAATATCTTTTATCTTTGAAATTATGGAAAGCTTTTATTATAAGTCTACTTAGAGTCCAAAGCACTTTAGTTGAAACTTTCATTTGCTTAAAAGTATGCAGATGATTTCAAGGCTTATTAGTACACATATTCCATGCATATTTCCCATCTCTGTAGGGTTAAAAGGCTGGATTACATTTTCTCGTGCGGTATTTTAAATGATGCATGTGGCATTTTCTATTTGCAAATCCAATATACTTTCTTTTTTACTGCTGTGAAAATATTTTGGGAGCTCAGTAACTAGTCCAGAATAAAAAACCACGCTATAGCCATTCTAGATCCAAAAGTAGCAGGATAAGAGCTGATAGTTTAGGTCCTCTTTCCGATATTCAAGACTTATTTTTTATCTGCTTGATAAGGCTGAGTAGTGACACTAGGAAAAATTTGATATAATCTAGTCCACTCAATCACATAATTTCTACACTATATAAGTATATAAGCCAAGAAATAATTAACTATAAGCTTATAAGCCTAAGATTGAGCTTTAACTTACAAGGCTTTGCTTTTATCTTATTATAGCAAACATTTTTATGCTGTCCTTACATTAACTAGCTTTGGTTTTTTAGAATTCTATATATTATCTTTAAAAAATACTCTCTAGATATAAAATTAGTCACATATACCATTTTAGATAATTATTTCTACAAACAGTGATTTAAAGGCAATACTTCATTCTTGAGTTTTAATTTTTTTGTCCATGTCTACTGTAAAAATAATTAGACTAAAATACCACTCAATGGGTTTCACTCGGCCCTTCCTTTTAGTTTAATAACTCTGAATTACCTACGTAAAAATCAGACTTAAATACATATTTGGGCATGTTTTTACCATATGCCCATTTTGCACAAACTTAAGACAACTTAATAAAGCTTTAATACAATCGGCACATTTCGAGTGTTTTTGTTCAAGCCATCAGTCATATTTCTTTAAACCCTTTATACTGGAATTATTAAATTTTAAGCTTATCTTCATTGAACCTATCCATTTGCACAAATGTTATTTGCACGCACCTTCCTAAAACCGTCTAAGCTAAAAAGAGTTATACGATAAGGTTTGTATAAAATTATAGAACAAAGTCTAATTAGAATCAAATAGCATATCAGAAAAATGTATCAAGGTAGCATCAGCTTTAAGGTTGAGACATTCTACAATGCTAAAGAACATACCCTATCATATTTAATCTTTGCTTAAACATTAAACATTGTTCCAGTCACCTAAATAAACTAATGTAATAAGTTAAAGATTTATCCTTCCGCTGTAGGCATAGACTGTATCCTTTTTTAGCACTAGGTGGTCCCAACCTGAAGGGGGATTCACCGATCTTAGACAATACCCTTTTCATCTTTATAGTTTAGAGTAATCAAAAAGCAAAATGATAACTATTTTCTATGCTTGGTGCTTATTAAATCTTACCCAATATATTAGATAAGACATTCAAAAGAGCAGGAGAGTGATGGAAAAGGGTTTATAAATAAATATTTCGCTGTACGAGCTATACAAAAAGTGCAAACCTAATACACGTATTTTGATATTATTAAAACAAGCTTGCTAGAATGGAGGTAATTAAGCTTTTAGGTATATTTGCAGCCGCCTATTCCCAAACTTGACGAATCCATGCATGAAGGTTGAGTTGGACAGTCTGAGATCGTTTGATAAATGGGTGTTGATCCAGTATAACCCATGGACTAGGGCGCGCCTTAGGGTCCTTAATTAGACAGTCCTGTACAAATTGACAGCATTCTGGAGACCAACCTTGGGCCACAGAAAGGGTTGGGGCTGGCATGCGAACGATGTAATCTAGCAGCTCTAGGATGGCTAGCCGTGGCTCCCCTGGCCCAGGGAAAGGAAACCTTAAGTTAGCCAATTCAGTAATGGTTAGGCCCAACGACCATACATCTGACTGCACAGCATATCCGTAACCTTGGATGCGTTCCGGCTAAGCATTAGTTATGAAACATAGCTCACTTACTGCCATATAATACGAGGTACCGACAAAGGTTTGGGCAATAGAGTCTACCAGCTCTCCGCTGACGCCAAAGTCACATAGCTTGATAACACCGTCCCAAGCTACCAGAATATTCGAGGGCTTAACATCTGAAGCATCAGATACTATATAGACAGGTTCTTACCTCTATGAATAATGCGGTTATCATGGAGGTAAACTAGACCCTCAAGGACCTAGCATTTAGTTGCTGCCATAACTGGATCGTACCGCTTCCGAAACCTTTCCGAGTATCCCTTCCCCAAATCGTGAACCCTTCGCCTTGATTTGTTGGCATATAGCGTCAAAGGAGCCACCCTGGCAGTACTCGGTGCAGATAGCAATTGTGGTGTCGTCATCGTCAAAATAAGCTCCGATGAAAGCCACAATATGGCGGGAGTGGCAGGATCTCAGAAAAGACAACTCACGAATAATTTGACGATGGATTGCCGGATCTGGATCGGCAGGTACTGACTAAAAGCTCAAGGCAAGAAAAGAACAGTTTTACTTTGCGTGCCATGATCATCCCCGTTGGCTCATGCCGAACTTTACATACGGTGCCGGATGCTCCCTCTCCGAGTTTAGCAACAACCTTAACTGTGGCGGGGGTTAGTTCCATCTCTTCGGGAGCAGCTTGCTTTAAGAAGGGCGCGTAGTCCACAGGCGCATGCCCTCGGAGTTGAGATATAGCTTGAGGGGGACCCCAACGGAAGATGGAAGTCCTGTTTTATCAAAATCTAGCTGCAGCCCGCCAATATTTCTCTGGAGCTTTTTTTGGGCCGTAACGAAGTGGCATTGGAGCGAGAAAGGGAAGACATTATAATGTATTTTTACTAGAAGCCAGACGCAAAATAAGGAAAGCTGAACCAGCAGAATGTGACTTCAATTAATAGCCTAAAGCGAATCATATTAAAAGGATAGCTTAAAATAAAGAAAACTGTTGGAAATTAAATCGAAAAATGGTTAATAAATAAAAGTCGGAAACTTTGTACCTAAGCTGCTTTTTATCAGCAAGTAAGCACAAAGTAAAGAGTTAAAAACTTTCACTCACTTATAATTCATAATTTTTTGAATGCTTTTATCTGCTTTAAGATGCTATATATCAGATTTAGAATAGAGAGAATCCATTATTTAAAACTCAAATTTTGTGCGAGTAGTAATAGTTATTTTTGTCCCCCAAAATTTTAAAAAAATTGAATAGACACAATGAAATCTAACAAGCTTAGCGTTGAATTTATTTAAGCGTTTGCAAATAAATTAGGTTTGACTAGTCCCAAAAGTTAAGTAGAAATCACAGATACTTTATATCAACGGGTTAAAGTTTAAAAGGAGCCTTAGTTGAATCACTTTAGTTTAAGGTACATGAACTGGTATACTTTTTAACAAGCCAGAGCAGAAGTTTGAGTGGCGTTTATTAAGGAATACAAATAAATTTACACTCATCTATTTGCCCTTAAGTCGACTCAAGTCGAATACTTTATGCCTTACAACTTACAGTGACTGCAGGTGGGTAACTCGACAAATCAAAATTAACATGCAATCATGAAACTTCCCCTTACAAGTTTACTCCTATCTTTGTATATCATTGCATAGATCTTCGTATTATTTATTGTATCTACCCATTGGATAACTTTTAAGTTATTTTATCTAAAATTTTAAATTTTTATGGCCAGATTTGATACTTCTAATCATTATCTTCTGCAAAATTTAACGGTTAACAAAGTAAAATTTGTATTTAACTGATTCAAATCCATTTTTTACAAATTTCTACGATGCTTTAGATTTTGATTGTAAGTTTTATTTATTCGCTTTTGAGTGCACTATACATGCCAACTCATGGGTAACTTTGCACAAAATAATTGTTACATAAATAGACTATGCAAGCTAATTGTGGAGAATGATAGTAGTAGCAAATATTTACATTGAAGTGATTTAATCAGAATCTTTTTGTAATTTTGAAGAGTCCGCCAAGAGGGTTTGATTGGCGGTTTATCAATACAATATTTATTTTGATTTAAAATTTGTGGCCTGGATGAGGAGAAAAGCTAATATAATATATATATATATATATAAATATTGATATAATAGACATATGTAAAAACTAGGTTAAACATAAGGTTGATTCTACAAGCTACTATAGAAGCTTATCTATTTCTAAAAATAAATTGATGTCCATTCCTTGTCTTAAAGTTTAATTTTGTACTCTGATGAACCTTTTTAATATTTATAACACCTTAAATAGATGACAGTCTATTTCATAAGTTCTTTAATATACAAATAATAGAAATATATATATATATATATATATATAAAGTTTCATTATATCAAAAAGTCCATAAACTATGACAAACTATATAGAGCATAGCATTATTGGTAGAGAAAAGGCTAAGAGTTTTCATTATATTTCCAGTTTAGCTATCCCAATACCCAGAAGACTATCCAGAGTGCTTATGGCATAGGCATTTGGATGGGTCAGAGAATGGATTTTTTAAGGGATAGCTGATAAAAGCAAGAATAAAAATTATCATTTCAGCCCTGAGGGTCAGGCTCACTTTAAGAAAGCTGGACTACAATCCTTGGTAATTGATGGTCCAGTGGCCTTTCTCAGGATTGGAATTCCCATAGGGTTGTGCTCTAAATTGGTCGTTATGACATTGAAAGGGGGCTGATTCAAGTTTGGAATTAAGTAGGAATCTCTTTATGGACTCACTTCAGTTTTATCAGGGATTTGGTCATCAAAGATATGACGACATTGGACTCTAGGATAACCAGAGCCAACACCATAGGAGAGTGCAACCAAAACATTTGGGTGTATCTAAATTTCTAGTTTATTAATTTTAAATTTATATAATCCCATGTATATTTTGTAAAGCTTTATGTTTAAAGATAATAAAATCACTCAACACTCTTTGGAAAGTATTTTGAATTGTTTTTGAAGGGTAGGAAGAGGCTCAGATAGGAGATATTTGCACACCTTAAAACTTTTTCCTCAGCCTGCAGAAAAATAGATATGAATGCATACCTCTCTAAAAAATTGTGTATTGGTGTTGCAACTTAGTCTGAACAATATAAATGATCACCCTTATGAATATTTTATATAATAAACATGCTAACTGTTCAAAAGAGGCCTTCAATCAAATACCTCACCTTTGCATCAACATGATATATATTTAGGTGGGTCAACCTTGGGCAATATACCACACCGAGAATTTTTCTAGCCAGTATAGGTTTCAAACTTGTATTGAACAAAACCTGAACTAGGGTGGAAGCAGGAATTACCCTGCCAAGCTAACCACCCATACCTTTGCATCAACGTTAATCTATATATTTTACTTACTATTGATTTTCTGGGGTGCCTCCACAATAATTAGTTATTTCTTCAATTAATTCTTTCTCTCACATCCACTTCAACTTGTGATGTTAGGTTACTATATTTTTTGTGGGATTGTCAAGATTCTGATATGACTGGACAATAAGCCCTTCATATTTACAGCAGAATGGGCAATATTGGTTGAACTGAGTAGCATATTTATTGATAAGATTGCCTTGACATAAGGCAATAGAGCAATACCAAGCCTTGAATGAGAGTTTAGTGGATCACCTCCAAATCAGGCTATAAAGTGTTGTTGATGCACAACAAATATTGAGTGGATCACCTTGAACTAAGGCAATAATGTATCTAATAAACAGGAAACTTGGCTGGAACCAATGAGAATACAGTGGAACAAATAGTCTAAGCAAGAGGGTCAGTATCTACCAAAGTCACTGATATATAAGCAATATGAGAAGATTGAAAGGGGAGGATTTTTGTTAATAGAAGGGATTGAGTGGAACAGGGGGTATCAGCTGAAAATATTATACTAAATAAAATAGTGTCATTGGGACAATTGCTCAATAATTCATTAAGTTTATTACATTGTTTTGCAGATGATGATCTTAATATCACTGATCCTATTGCTCAATGGGCTTAACCCTGTGCAAAAACCTCTTAGCAAACTTCCGCTATACCACCAATTTTATAACAGTGGTGCTCACTACAGGGAGCCCATTGATCAATCACAAAATAAGATATAAATTCTTAGTCAATGGCATGTCACATCAAGCTTGCTTTGACAGGAATCTACACAACATGCTTTAGTTAAATATGTGGAACTCAAACTTTCTTTGGACACTGTGATTAAAAGGCAGGATGAGCTTCTTCAGGAGGTTTGTATTGATAAGCTGCCTCCGTTTGATCATTGTTGGTGCTACAGTTCCTTGGACTGGCGCCGGGGTTCACAGTGGTTCAAAGCTGGAAAATTGAAAAAGAGCACTGAAGAGAAAACGGGAAAATGTGGGTTAGTTTACCAAATATTTTATTAAATCAAAATGCTTCAATATTTATAGGGTGCATTGGGACTCAATGCCTTCAGGATCTTCAGAGCCTCATCCAATCAGGTTCTTTACTAACCTTCCAGAATGGCCTCCTCGAGGGCGTCCTCAATGGATATCGTTGCTCACCTGACTGAGAAGGTGGAAAGCCCGCTCCACGTGACTCAGTACTAGGTGAGGATGATCCTGAAAAAGTTTTGTCTTGGCTGGGTTCGACGACCAATTCAGCATGGCCAGATTTGGAAAATGGGAATTTGAGACAATTTTTATCTCAAATCCCAACAATCATGATAGGAATATTCATGGGTTCTTTAAGTGACTTAAGTTTACAATAGAAGGAGCCTCATATTGGTGTAAAGCAAAACTGTTAATATCCACCTTGGATGTTGAAAGTGCTGACCAGGTCACCTGCTATCTTCCAAGCAGTTCCATTATATACCAAGAAGTGAAGGATACTGTTCTGCAGTTGTTTGAAGGAACTGCAAAGATGTCACAGTAGAAGGCTGAGTTCTTGCCTATTGGGTTTCAGTGTGATAAGACCCTCACCACATTTACTGATCAATTTATGGTGGAAGCTCACATGTTAATTGGGGCAGGGATTTTAACCAAACCTGATATTTGCATTCGATGAACTCCGCAGTGAAGCCATACCATGAGCTTTACAATGTCATGACCCCAAATTTGGATGATGACGTACCACTGCTTAAATTTGTTCAGTTTTTGTGCCATCTATCTGTAACATTCCCTCCACCCAATACCAAGCAGAAACATACCACCACCATAACCAAACCTTCTTATTTAAGAAAATTTGCTCATCTCAAGATACTGCAGATTTACCCCCAGCAGTTTAACTTTTGCCCTAGACCTGCTTATCATCAACAGCTTGACGACTAACCTGGGCCTAATTACACAATTTTCACATAATCAAATTATTGGCAAGACCCATCTTATAATAATAATAATAATCAAGGATGTCAGTCCTATGAGGTTAATTGTTTTGAATGTGGTCGCCCAGATCACCTTGCACAATGTTGCCCTGACCATTGGGTCCATTACATAAGCAGGAACAGTAATACCAGGGAAAAGTCAGTGCGGAGTAGAGATAGGACACTCTACCTCCGCTATCTCAACCCCAGACGTCCCACCTGAACCTATCAACATATATTCAGCGGAAGTCCCTCAGAACAACGAAGCCTTCCTATATCAGCATCTGGTTGTAAGGGTGAATGTATTAGCAGGAGAGCAAGCCAAGGACATGGCAGAAGATGGACCTCAGGAGCAACCTAAACCTTATGCCTGCCAAATGTTCAACCAAATTTATACTGATAAGCTAGATCCGTTCTCTAATGCACCTTCCTTGAAGGGGGTAAATGTTGCCTTCCCAGTAGACTATATTGTCAAAGAATACCCTAAATTTGATGAGAGTATTATGGACCTCCTTAAGAAAAGAGACCCTTTAAAAATCCACATGCTAAACACTCACAATTCATCTTAATCTGAGTGTACATACTGTGACATTGTTGTAGAAAAAACCTGAGTCCGCTCTATCATCAATAGGGGCACTCCAGTTAACATAGTTTTCACTAAATTGGTGGTAAAGTTGACATTAAAACTTGATGTGACACATCAAATGGTGTATGGGACCGCTGGAGCAGAAAACACGGTCGCTGAGGGAGCATATAGTGCGCTACCTTTGCAGTTTGGATCTATTGTCATTGTAGCCCAGCAATAGTGTTGCCCAATGATAATTACAAAATGTTAATTTATACTGCTTTCATAGGACACTTCAGGGTGATCATTGACATGACAGAGGAGTATGTGCAATTTTGGGGCAGCGAATTCCAAAATACATTATCTCCAGCAGAGTGTTTATGGATTTAGTGCACAAGGGACATATTAACAAGCATTTAGTAGAGGGCTGTTTTCAGTTAGCTACCATTAACTAAAGGGAAAGATCTGGGCCCTCCCACAACAGATATATGAATATCAAGGGCTGCCGCTCAGAGTGGCTGGGCCAATATTCATCCCCTTTGGTCACCAAGTAATAATGACCCCAAATTTGGTGGTAGAAGTGCCAGATGATCTCTATGGGGAAGTTATCAGTTCTTATCAGCAATCGCGGATTGAGCCCAATGTGGCTCCAGGCATTATAATTCCATGACATGGGGAGATCAAGGTTCTATATCAAACTTACAAAATGAACAAATGCAAATTTTCCAGCATCAAATAGTAGCATATCTACACTTGACCCCTGTGGAGGAGGTCCTTCAGGTTCTTAAGTTTGGGTCATTAAATGAATTTGGTCTACCTATCAAAACATAGCCTGGAATAATGACTGTAGTACTTCACGATGATTTAAAGGGGTTATCAGAAGCACAGAAAGATTGAGCAATAGCTTTATTTCAAAAACATAGAGATTTTCACTGTTGATGACTATTATTTAGGGTGCGCTTGGGGGTGGTCCATTTGTTAACAATGGAGACCATCCTCCCATCAGGTCACAGCCAATCCGCCAACCAAGAGCAGCTGAATAAGTTGTCACTGAGGAAATTGATAAGATGCTGAAGCAAGGAATTCTTGAACCCATTATAGAGTCTATAGGCAACCCAATCTAATTGTCAAAAGAAGGATGGCACCAACCGGGTAGTGATAGACTACAAAAAGCTCAAAAGTTTACCAAGAAGGACTCATACACCTTGCTGCGGATTGACAATGCTTTGGATCGGTTATGCAGAGCTCATCACTTTTTGGCAATGTATTGATATTGGGCTACTGGCGAATTGAGTTGCCCATGGTGGAACAGGAGAAATGCGCCATTATCACGTCCAAAGGGCTTTTCCAGACAACACATATGCCACAAGGGCTGTGTAACGCCCTGGCCACATTCCAACAGGCTATAGTTACCATCATTGGCGACTTGAAGCTGTCATGCATTCTCATGTACCTTTTTTTTTTTTTTTTTTTTAGTACTAGATGGTCATTCTCATGTACCTTAACAATATCAATTTATTTTTGTGTACGTTTTCTGAGCACCTTAACCATCTGGAGAAAGTATTCTGCTGGATTGCTGAGGCCGATATTAAGATTGAGCCCCAAAAAAGTCACTTATATAAAGATCAGTTGGAGTACCTAGGGTTTGTAGTAGACTCAAAGGGGCTTCAACCTCAAGTGGACAAATTGAAAGCTATTTAGAAAATGACCTTTCCAAGCAGTAAATGCAACATACAGGTTTTTTTGGGGATGTTCAGTTACTACTGATGCTTCATACCCAACTTCAGCTGTATTGGAGACTATTGTTTGAGTATCTTAAAAAGAATGCCACGTTTGAATGCTTGGAACGTCGCCAATGCTCTTTTGACACATTTTGGATGGCATTAATCAGCGCTCTGGTTCTACATTATCCAACTTTTAAAAAAGAGTTTATTGTTCAGATGGATGCATCTCTTTCTGCTATTGGGGAAGTTCTATAACAAAAAGATGATGAGGGTGAGGAGCATCCAGTTGCATACTGCAGTCATAGTTTAAACTGCCACAAACACAATTACACTGTGACCAAGTAGGAGTGCTTAGAGGTGATCTACGAATACAAGCAATTTAGGGTATATTTGCATGGGGGAAAGTTTTAAGTTGTAACAGATTACACGTTGTTACACTGGTTGCAGAATCTCAGAGAGCCTGAGGGACGTCTATATTGATATTCTCTTAAAATGCAGGCTTACAATTTTGAAATCCTTCACCAACCTGGAGCAAATAACCAAAACGGTGATTGTTTATCACAATTGCCAACCATTGCCATTACGGCAGATCTTGGTGATGTAACTTTTGATAAGATGCTCAGCGGGAAATAAAATGATGAACCGCCCCAAGTCAACAAGGTATTAGATGGAATAAAGGCTAATTTGTTCCAGAAAAATGGTGAATTGTACAAGCGGGTAGGGAACTCTACCATGAACATCCCAAGACCTTCTGCCAGACCAAATATTATTATGAGTGCACACCAAGAAGTTGGACATAATTGGGTTACGCAAGACCCTGGAATTGTTCTGACCTCAGTACTACTGGGAAAGCATGCAGTTTGATGTGCTCAAAACAATTTCCTGCTGCCACCAGTGCCAAGTGGAGAAGCCGTTCTGCCAGAAGACTTCATACTGGTTAGTGAAACCTCACTTTGCTTGGAATATTGTTTCTCTTGATGTTGTTGGCCCTATGGCAATGGGAGCTAACCAGTACAAGTATATTCTGGTGGCAATTGATAACTTGCCTCGGTGGGTTGAAGCCTGGGTAATACACAATCTGGGGGCAGTCACTGTGGCAAAGGTTGTGATGGAATGTATAAATCAGTGACACGGCTGTCTGCAGTTCGTCCTTACTGATAATGGAACCAACTTCACCTATCACATTTTACCCAAGCTCAATGAACTAATGGCCATCCGTGGGGTTTTTAATGACCCCATATCACCTGGGTCTAATGGGATGATCAAGTGAGATAATGAAACGTTGGTGAACATACTCTGGAAATTAGTAACGGCTCAAGCTTCAGATTATAGTTCCCTCCTATCCACAGCCATCTTCACTTACAATATTAGTATCATTCTGCCATGACGAAGAGTCCTTTTCAATTACTCTATGGATGGCACCCAGCTCTACCCTCACTGCTTTATACCTTAATGGAAGATACCAGCAGAATGGATCCTCAAAGCTACTTAACTAACGTAACAAATATGCTGATCAAGCTGCAAACTGAATTGTACATGTTCAGCTTAGCCAAGAATATTAAGAATCAGGCTGCTGTCTAGGTGTGGCATAGTGACTACCATAGTTCAAAGATGGGGACATGTTTCTATTCCATGATCAACATGGGTTTAGGCGGAAACACAAATTGGGCAGCATTTGAATTGGTCCATTTGAAGTAATTGAGAAAACAGGTGTGGGTGCCTATACTATCTTAGGACCCCACAAATGGTCAGATTATTAACCAAGTACAAAAAAAAGTTCCTTTGGGCATATAAACAATAAAAGCCTTATCATCCAGTCAAGGAAAGGTAATTATGGGATTCTGTTATGTATGGAGATAAGCCCTACATATTTATGAAGAATGGGAAAGGTTGGCCTAATCAAGTAGCATGAATATTGATGCGATTTCCTCAACTTAAGGCAATAAGGCAATACCAAGCCTCAAACAAATACTTAGTGCATCGCCTCAAAATCAGGTGATAAAGTGATGTTGACACATGACAAATATTGAGTGGATCGCCTCAAACTAAGGCAATAGTGAATTGAATAATTAGGAAACTTGGATGGAACCAATGAGAATGTTGCAGAAAAAATAATCTAAGCAAGAGGGCCAGTATCAACTAAGGTTACTGGTATATAATCAATACAAGAAGATTTAAAGGGGAGGATTTTTGTTATTAGAAGAGATTGATTGGAAGAGGGAGTATCAGCTGAAATTATTATATAAAATAAAATATATGTCATTGGGGCAATTGCTCCATAATTTATTAAGTTTATTATGTTGCTTTGAGGATGACAATTTTCATATTGTTAGTCTTATTGCTTAGTGGGCTTAACCCTGTGCATAAACCCCTCAGCATATTTATGCTATACTGCCAATTTTATGACAGGGCACATTGCTGAGTAAGTGATATTATCAACATTATAATAATCCCTCACCAACCTAATGGTGCTAAACCCCAACTCACTAATATGCATCACTCTAACTCGCCCTGGGCCAAGAACAATTGAATTGCTTATAATTTATTGTTAACTTCCTTGCCTCAGTGCCACAAAAGATATGTCATTGATAGTTTATTATGAACCTTAGCCTTTTTCACAGCGTCATATTAATTTAGGCCAATTGCTATTTTTTGTAATGCATAAAGCCAAAGCACTAGTTCCCTATCTTTCCATATATTATGTTTTAAAATTGGTGCTTAGGCATCAATTTTATTTGCACAAGTAAATGCCCTAATATAAAGAGTAAACGGTATGAAGACAGCTGATTTAAGTAACAAAACATAAGCTAAGTTATTGCAACAATATATTTATTAAAATAAATGTTAAATAAAACCACACTATATTCTCAATGTACTAAGCAATGACTGGGGGCTAACAGGTTCTCTCCTTCTCTTTGTAGTAGGTTTTCACTACTGAAAAACTCAGATACTCTTTCAATTGACTATTTCATCAATATATGTGTTGGATGAGGGAGGGTGAAATTCAACTGTCCAGTAAAAGTTCAAGGAAACGGAAGATCCTGGCATAAGGTTTTTAGATAAAAACAAATAACAATTAGGAGTGAAAGCTTTTAAGTATGTAAATACCCTTGAAGTTTTGGTATAAAATAGCGGCAACTAAAAAAATTGCAAAAGGAGCAATAATCCATTTTATTTTTAGGAGCAATAATTAGGGAAAATTGGTACTAAAACTTTGAGAAGAATTTCCAAGTGGTTCTAAGACAAGATCTTTATCTGATTCACGCTTCAGATTTTCTTCAGCATCTTATGACCTTTTAAAAGTAGTGACATTTTATTGTTTACATTAAGATTGGACCATACAGTGGTGGTGGGCTATTTTTTAAGAGGGTTCAAACCACACTATCAGAGGTGATCAAATTGTCAGATTGAGCTAAATTCCTGACAACGCCCTGTTAAATTCCTAGGATCACTTACTTGATAAAATAAATACTGCGCATCTAATTGGGAAGAGGTTCAACTGAAAGAGCTTTGATTTAGCCTGTCTTACAGTATTATGACCGTTCAGAAGCTCACTGGAATTATTTAAATAAATCTGACTCTTCTGGTCAATCTTGGGCTTAGTTTTCCTATGTATTCAGGAACTTCTACTGAGGCAGGCAAAGGTAAAAGCTGAGATTTCCAACTTAACAGCTTGTTGACACTCTTTTAAGATAAGAATTCTGAAAAAAACCAGATAAAGAAAATTAAGGAAATGTATTTATATTAAGATTATTATTTAATTTCCTATTCATTAGGCCATGAGCCGGTATTTATACTTCTAGAGCATCTCCTGGCCACATATCAAGCATGCAATTTCCACAAGTGATTATCTCTCACCTCAAATTGACCCTTGAACAGATACAATTATGACCTTTTGCTATGACTATTGGTAGCAAAATACTCTCATAATCAGGAAGGTTTTAGGGGCAAAAATCGCAACACAAATGTACAAAATTGTCCTAGGACCAGCCCAATATAAGTTTTGTCATACAGCTGACAAAATATGACTTCTGGGAAATTTTTCATCGATTTCAAATAAATGAATACCCCTAAAATGGACATCCAGCAGGCCTCTCTTGATAGCTCTAGATACCCCCATTTGGGAAGTCCATGTGCAAGTGCTATCATGCCAATTATGAGGATCAACATACAAAATTTGCCACAGGATGGGAAATTGATTGCAACATTATGATGCCAATCTTATTATTATATTTGTCAATGGGATTTTTAGAGATTAACTTAAGGATTGATCCCCACACAATTTTTAAGATAAATGGTCAATATTGCTCCCAAATAAAAGGGACCAAAAACTGAGTTTGCTGCATATATAATTGGCCTGATTATAGCTAGGATATCTGGCCTGAGCTGTCAAATTGATAATCAGTTTAAATTGACATTGAGTTATTTGGCCCAAATTGTAATAGAAGTATTTGGTATTAGTTGAAAATTAGGGTAATTGGCCCAAGTTTTGAGAGGATAATTAGCCTTATTTGTTGGTTGTCAAAGGGCTTATTTTCAGGTCAACCACCAGAGTCTGACAATTATCCCCACTTGACTCAAACATAAGCCCTAAGATTCCCAATTAGCCTCCTTTGATTGTCGTCATTATTTAGTTTTAGCTTAAATTACCAATAGATGTAGGCCAGGTGCATAACCTTAACTTTTGTCCTAATTGCCAATGAATTCGTGGTCAAATCCCATCCTCCTCAATTGTGTACTATAGTACTAAATAATTATGCTATATTGATTTTTTCTTTTAATGTTATTTTTTTATCTTCTTTTTATCTTTATTTTTTGCCATTTTTGCAATGCTATAATATATATATATTTCTTAATTGGCCAGCTTATCAAATTTTCTTAAAAATTTTGCATGGACTTAGTTGTAAATATGGCCAGTCTTAATATCCTTGATTGTTTATATGAACAGGGATGTCTTCTCAATTGTTTTGAAAGACCCAACCCATATGCAATATATCTTTTTCCATTGGCCCAATCTGTTGGCGTTGCAAAATAGAACTTCATCATTTACTTAAATATTGACAATTTGTAGCAATTTTTAAAATCCTTCTCATGTTGGGCCTTTACTATGGCAAAACTGTTGCTGAAGGCTTGAGATTGCAGTTTGATTATGATACCATAAGCTTCTTGGCATATTGAGGTTAGATGTTCTTGCCAGGAAAATTCTAGGAACAAATATAGTAGCAATGGTAGAGTCAAATACCCTCCATATAATAACTAAAAAGGGGAAGTATTGGTAGCTGAATGGTAGGAAACATTGTAGGCAAATACTGCCAAACTCAAAAAAGTACTCCATTCAGATGGTTTTGCCAAAGTTAATTTCTTGATAATATTCACCAACGTCCCATTTGCACACTCAACTGTACCATTAGTTTCAGGATTATAGGGAGTGGAAAGCACGCCTCATACTCCCATTAAATGGTTGAGATTTGCAAGGACATTGGGTGTGAGATTTGTTCCATCATTGGTTAGAATAATATGGGGACATCCATGCTTGTGGAGGATATAAAATGATGAACTTTGCTGTAGTTGTCGCTCCTTCTTCCCAAATAGCCTTGGCTTTGAACCATTGAGGCAAGTGGTCAATAGCTACAATAATGTACTTGGCCTTTGAATTGCTTGTTGGAAGAGGGCCAACAACATCAATAGATACGGTGTGCCAGGCTAACTTGGGCCAAACAAGCTGATAAGATGTGCTTTTTTGGAAAGGTTTCTTACCTTGACACTCCGTACAGCATTCTAGCATTTCTTGGATGTCAAAATGCATTGACTCCAATAGTAGTACTTCTTTAGAAGCTCCTTTTTCTTTTTAATCCTTCATGCCCTATGGCCTTATGGAAAGCCAAAATAATATCTGTTTGGGCCAATAGTCTTGGAAAATATATTTCTTGCCCTTGATGATCTTGTAAAGTGTCCCATTTCAATAGTTATATCTTGTCATAAATCAGATAGTAATTTTTGGACGGATTTGGGCTCATTTTGGTACTCTATTATTTAATCATCTTCTTAAAAAACTCATTGGCGGCCAGAATAAGTGTTGAAATAGTGGGCAGTTGGGAAAGGCAATTGGCATTTTGATGTTTTACCCCATCACAGTGCTCAATTGTGTAATCATAAGCTTGAAGCTTTAAATCCCAGAGTGCTAATTTATCCTCAGGCTCTCTTAAGTTTTTTAGACATCTTATGGATGCATGATAAGTAACAACTTTGAAGTGAGTGCCATGCAAAAACCCAAAATTGCTAGCAAGAATATATGATGGCTAAGCATTCTTGTTCCATCACCTTGTAATTTCTCTTGTAAATGTTTAATGTCTGACCAACAAAGGCAACCGGATGTTCTTTGCCATCTTCCCCAATCTGAGATAATATGGCCCTACTGCCGTTAAGGATGCGTCAGTATGGACAGTAAATCACAATCAAAGTCTGGATATCAAAGGACAGGAGCAACCAATAGTGCCAATTGGAGTTGATTAAATGCATTTTGGCAAGCTGGAGTCCAGTCAAATGGGACCTTATCCTTAAGTAGATAAAAAAGTGGCTCTTCAAGTTGTTTAAAGTCAGAGATAAATTGGAGATAGTACTAATCATTCTTAGTAATACTTGAATATTGCGTTTAATTTGGGCCATTTCATTTTATAGATTGCATCTACTTTAGAGAGTTGGGGCCAAAGACCTACTTCGTTGATTACAAAGCTGAGGTATTCCAGCTGTCCTTTGAAGAGCTAGTACTTCTTAGGCTTCATTTTTAAGTTTGCAGCTTCTAGCCTTCTATAACCTCCTCCAAGTGTTCTAGGTGATCTTCAAAAATGCGTCTAAAACGTTAATAAAGTCATAGTACTTTAGTATATATGACAACTTCAAATCTCACAGGATTGTATTCATGGCTCTCTGGAAGGTATTCGGGGCATTAAAGAGCCCTTAAGGCATTCTCATTGGCTGGAATAGGCCCTGTTGGGCTATGATTGCACATTTCTCGCGCTCCTCTTTGATCAGATCTATTTGTCAATACCCACTAATAAGGTCCATCTCCAAGAAAAACTTTGCTCCCCCTAGCCTGTCCAAGGCATCATCAATTCGTGACATAGGGTCCAAGTCCTTCTTTGTGATGTTGTTTAACTTCTGGTAATCAATGACTACTCAGTTGCTTCCATCCTTTTTCTTCACTATTAAAATTAGTTCCACCAGGGGTTTTTGAAGGCACTAACATGCCACAATTGAGGAGTTCCTTAATCTCCTTGGATACAGCTTATTCTGATAATTTCCAAGCATCTAATTGGGTATTATCAAATTGGTTTATGATCATTGGTATCAATATTGTGGACAACGCCCTTAGCTCATCCCAAGTCAAAATTATCTTGTGCAAATATTCCTGATATTAAAAAAATCCTGAGCTTGGCCTTTCTCAGAGTTGGTCAGGTTGCTCAAATTGGCCATAGGGACAACATTACTAATGCTGATTAGGTCCTTATCAGGAAGCTCTAAATCAACAAAAGTTTTAAACTCATGGAATGAATTAATTTCCTTGATAAGGAACAAATGCAGAAAAGCAATTGTTTAGTGTTGCTTGATGGAAATGGGCTAATTTTGCAGGTTTGCACACAATATGTGAACTACCTCCATGGCCAGGAATGATAATACCAGGCGCAATGTTTGGCTTAAATTGAGATTTAGATCATGGTTAATATACTTTACCATAAAGCACTTCCAAGATATCATTTGTCAGTCCAGTTGGGACAATCACTTGATCTCCAGATGGTATAGCATGTGCTGATTTGGCCAAATTGGGATGCCCTTTGACTCATTGATCTGGGTGGTAGTGTTTTTATCTTTGATTGCGCTTTGACATTCTCAATCGGGACTACTCCATCTTTGTAGGCCATATTTATGAATAGGCAGGGTCTCTTTTTCTCAAATGCCCTATTCTTATTGTAGTAAAGTGGGATAGCCTGGCTGAGAATGGTGATAGTATCGTCATCATGATTGGCAACAACTCCTTATCTCTTTAGGAGATCTATCCCAATTAGATATCATAGTTTATATCTGCAACACTATGGCTGGTGCTGTCACTACAATAGATCCAAATCTGAGAGGTAGGGTACTGTATGCGTCCAGAGACTTAGTTGTATGCGCTTCAGCTGTAACATATTCCTGACAGTGGGCAAAATAGGCCGCAATTTTAACTGTTTATACAATTTTTGTGCTGACTATATTTGTAAGTCTAGAGACCCAACCCCTTGGGTTAGATTGGGAAAAGGTTATTTTAGGAAGAAGAAGGGACCTAATGCCCCTGTGGAGCCCTTGGCTCAATTGAGGGACTTAGGTCATGTAGTGTTTGAACGTTGGGTCACTGCATTGGCACCAAAAACCCCACCACAGTACCCCATTTGGCTGCTTCTGCTCTGATTGAAAGGATAAAAGAGGTTTGTAATGAGGTAATACATGCCAGAAGCTTTAACAGCAGCTTCCCCTCCCTCTGAACCCCAATCCGCCATCCTTTACGTCCTTGAGTAAGAAGAAAATGAGCCGCAAAACTCATGAAAGGGCTCCTTAGTCAGAAAACCTGGTCTGGGACACGGAATCCAAAATTGTAGGTCTGGGAAAGTCAATCAGAGTCAGATTTTTGCTTTCAGGAAATTTTGAAAAAAAAAAACTTTTAAAAATTCATTGGAATTGACCCTGTCAGAACCCAATTTGGCTGCCCCTTCAATCTGAGTTAATCCACTTGTTAGGATTTGAGATAAAAAATTGTATCAAATTCCCATCTTCTAAATCTGGCCGTGCCAAATTGGTCATCAAACCTAACCAAAGTAAAAACTCTTTCAGGATCATCCTCACCTATTCCTGAGTCACGTGGAGCGGCCTTTCCACCCTTTCAGTCAGGTGAGCGACGCTACCCATTGAGGATGCCCTCAAGGAGGCCATTCTGGAAGATCAGTGAAGATCCTGATCAGATAAGGCTCTGAAGATCCCGAAGGCACTGAGTCCCAATGCACCCTATAAATATTAAAGCATTTTAATTTAATAAATTATTCAGTAAACTAACTCATCTTTATGTTTCCTCTTTGGTGCTCTTTTCCAATTTTTCCAGCTTCAAGCCACCGCGAACCCCAGCGCCAGTCTAAGGAACTGTAGCGCTGACAGAAGTGGTGCTCACTACAGGGGGCTCTGAGCTGACCTAAGTGAAAACATCTATCACCTAAATGGAAACCAATAGCAGCCCTGACAACCAAAAGACTGGTCAATTAGAGCGTTACTCATTGGGTTAGTACTTCGCAGTATGCAACGCCACCCTCACAGCTGGAAAGGTTAGAGTTCCGTGCCGCCTTCCAACTCTTGCTGCCCTCCCTAGATGGGAGCCAATATCAACTTCAATTTGAACACACCTGTGATGTTGTTCAACAATTAGTACATGGCATCTACACTGAGGACGCCCGCTCCAGCTGCTCCTGTGCCTCCACCATACCATCCACAATGCGGAACCTCTACACCTCAGCCATATTACCTGCTGGGGAGCTTACCTTGGGGCCTGATCACTACCTTCATAACTTCATCCATCCCACAATTCATCACCTCCTCCAGTTAGTAGGATTACACCATCAGGAGGTCTCCCGGCACCTAGGGCTCACCCCAAAATTTACATTCCTATATTATTGACTTCTACGATGCTGCCTCCTCCTTCATGCACAACAATTGCAAAGCTATACTTGATAACTGATGACTAATCAATGAGATCCACGATCAAGTTGTGGTATTAGATAGTGGCATCTCTGGCTACCTCGAGGAGCAGTTTTGCCAAAACGCCCAACGGTTTGAAGCAACATGGACCCAGCGTTTACAAAAAGTTGAAGAACTGCTATGGTCCCTGCAGCAGCGCTACCAAGAGCTGGCCTCTCGCGACTATCCCCCTGTGTATGCCAGGCCAGAAGGG
>JAKSZP010006824.1:0-125094 GCA_022478985.1 Massospora cicadina | reverse complement strand
TTACTCCAAGGACATGGTTGATCATCTACTGGAACACCGCCAGGGCATTCCTAAGCCCAAATGGCATCACACTATATTGATAGACTCCTAGGTGGCACTTAAACGCCATTTACTGCTGGTGCTCCAGTCCCACCGGTATCTGATTAAATGCATCTGCAAGGTAAAGCTTTGTAAACATCGTTCATCCATTAACATTAGGAGAATATTTCCACAAAGGCATCGGACATGGATCAGGCTCAGTGACCATGTTCAGACGTCAGAAATCCACATATGGACATAATTCCCCACTCGCTTTAGGCACCAGAAATACAGGAGACACATATAAAGATATAGAAGGCTTAATTAACCCTTTGTACAACATCTATTCCACATGGCTCACTAACACTTCTCTGTCCCAAGCATTAAGAGCATACACCAAGCATCCCCTGGGGAGCTCCTTCCCCTCCTTGAACTGGAATGAAAATGTGAAAGAACTCATAGGGGAAAAAGGCGAGTTCCCAATAGGACCAAATATGTTAACAAAGTTGGTATATTCAGCTGGTAACTCTACCTCCTGCATCTCACCCAAGCTCCTGCGACCTCTCAGGACATCACCCCCAACCTCCATCTTCCACGTCATCTGAGGCCCAATCTGCAGTGTCAAGGTAATCATCTTATGTGGTAAACTGATCCAAGGCTGGAAATGATGCTACCACTGCATCACCAGTACCACGAGATGGGCTAGATTCCTGATTGCACAGAAACCCTCTTTCAAAAATGGGTCTTGCTGAATGACAACCAAGGGCTCCAACTGCCACTATGGGGCTCTTCTTGACACATTGGCAAATACTACCTCAGGACCCCTCTTCGTCTCCAATTTCAAACGTTCTGCTAAGGCAAACTCCACATAATTTATCTCAGCCCCTGTATCCACCAGGGCCAGCACATTCTCTGTCTGACCATGCAAGTATAACTCCACCAGAGTAAATAAACTAGGATAAAGTGAAGAAGTAGATTTAATGTTTGAAGCATTCTTAGATTGCAAATTTGCAGATAAGGTAGGTGTGGGACTATAACTCTTCCTGGGTCCCAGGTCTGTTCTCCCTAACTCCTCACCATTTCCCTGACGGAATCCCCCATGGATATTTTGAAGTTCTGGGGTGATCCCTGCCAACCTCCTTGACCTCTGCTGGCCACTACGGGTGACTGGCCCCTTCCCAAGGACATAGAATCATCTCGCCTATTATGCGCCAAGGCCAATTGTTTCTAAACCTGCACCACCAATGCAATTTCCTCCACCAAAAAACTATGTACCTTAGCAGCCGCCATGGCAGCTAGCATATCCGCTAGCAGCCCCTGTCTGAACATTTGTGATGATTGTGAATCTGAGACTTACTGCTTTCGCCAATGGGTGGAAAATCTGCCCATATTTTTCAACTGATCCTCACCCTGGCATACCATCAGCAGAGCTGACCATGCTTCATCCAGTGCCTCATCCAGACAGGCATCCCGGTCAATCCAATTGACATACTCATCCATGGATCCTGGGAGGCGACCTTTCTCCTCAATCAACTCTTGCACCCACCCAGCCAGTTCCAGGGGTAATGCTTCAATAATTTGGGCAATCTGCAACGAGAAGGGGGTCTCCTCACCTGTTGCTTGAGCCAACTGCAACTGAAAACGGATCTGTGAACCACTTGGTGAATCTTCTCCAAAGCTTCCATGGGTAAAGAATCCTGACCTTTCAGAGATGTAGGACCTCCCTAGCACTCCTCCATCTTTACAGGTCTCGCACCACACACTTGAACCACCTCTATTATTATGAACGTTAGTGAGAAGCTCACCATCACCACCATCAACACATGGCGGTACCAATCCTCCCTTCCCTGGCCACCACCTCTTCTTGGGGCCCCCACAAAACTGACATAAAAGTCTTTGAGTTGCATCTAATATAATGGGTGGGTTCGCGCCAGTATGCAACAAACGAATCAGGCAGTAAGAGCCATGTTGCTGACCATACTAAGGACAGGCCTGAAGAAGCCCATCCCTGAACCTGACCGCCATGCCTCATCATTGTCATGTATTCTCGTACACTGTTCCCAAGACTCTGCACATTAACAGCAGAGTCTGGGACCAGGAAAGGGCCAAGAACGATGCCAACACCACACTGAGCTCACTGGTTGAGCTCATAGTTCTGATCTCATCTACTTATATTTTTAAATAAAATTAATATTTTCTTCCAAGCAAGTTTTATTTAATTTTCGTTTTTCCTCGTAGGAAATGCAACTGCCCTTCAGGGTCATTGCATTCCCCTAAATAGTGCCCTGCTATTATAATCTTCTTCTCAGTTAAGCTCTTTTAAGCACTGTTCAACACATTTTTTGTGAAGATTCACCATCCCACTTTTCACCATCCACGCCATGTGTAAGCCCAACGTCATACCATGAATGCAATCTGGGTTCGGGATGGCAAATTTACCCAATTACAACCTTCCCAAGTTTGTGTTTTTCAGATCATGGCCACATTCATATAGAACGCCATCCAATCTGAAGCAATGTACAGATCAGGTGCCTCCTGATCCGTTACAACCATGTGGGCGAGGTCGCCCTGGGTGACAAAGGATACAGCTGCCCTCTTCAGACCCTTCTTATTTATAAATGGGAAAATCGCCTTATCCACGCAAAGGGGACGTTCCCCAGGATTTACATTATCCTTCCTTTTTCCAAAGGAGGGTCTTCACTGCTGGGAAACTGCATGAGGGCTACATTCTTGTGAGCCTTGGGAAACTTTATTGCCATTAAAGTTGCAACTTTTTTGGGGGGGATGGGGAGTGTCAGGATAGGACTCATGAAATTCCTCAAACAGTTCATGCAGTTAGAGCAATCATGGGACTTAACCCAACTGTTCTCATAGGCCAGATAGCCCTTCCAGGCGACATGATACTGAACTGACCTTCGAGATTTTTGGGATGCTAAAATTTTTTCCACCTTGGCCTCCTCCGCAGACTTGATTACAATTGGCTCTGGGTCTTCAGGAACAGTCCACTTAAATGGGGACAACTGAGAAACGTGGAAGAAGGGATGCTGTTTCCAATTAGTTGGCAGCTTTAATTGGAAAGCGCCATTGCCCAATTCTTCCTCCACCAAGTGGGGTCCTGAACGCTTGCTTGCAAACTTCTGGGAGGGTACCGTCATCTGAAAAATGGCGAGTATCAAGCATATCATATGATTACACTGCTATGCCATGGCCAGGAAGCCGTTTTCAATCCGCAAACCACTTGTAATCATCGATAGATTTAGTGAGATGCTCCCACACTAAGGACTGAGTAAACTTAATGTGCTCAGCATGATCTGCGGCAGCTGGGACCTCAGGATGCAAGCAGGGACGTCTGAAAATGTGGGATTATACCCTAATGTCGCTTCATAAGGAGAAACCCCCATAGAAGTGTGAATTCTGTTGTGGGTAAATTGAGCGAGGGGAAGGTCATTAGCCCAGGTATCCTGCTGCAGCATAGCAGCGCAGGTACTGTTCTAAAATTTGATTAACTCACTTGGTTTGTCCATCAGACTGGGGATGATATGCTGTGGAACAGCAGGGAAATTTTTAAAATTGATAAGTGTTCACTCCAGAACCGCGCTGTAAACTGTGAACCATGGTCACTGATGATCTCCTGAGGAAGACCAAACATAGAAAACACACGGCGCATAAAGAGACGAGCGGCTTCTTTAGATGTAATTGCGGAAGAACATGGAACAAATAAGGAAAATTTGGTAAAACAATTGACCACCACCATCACCACTGTAAACCCATTAGAACAGGGAAGTTTGACAATAAAATCCACGGACATCAACGTCCATGGACCCTCCACCTGTTATAAAGGATGTAGGAGGCCATTTCTTCCTGATTGATCTGACTTGGTCCATAGGGAGGTAACGCAATTGGCAATCTGGTCTGGATCGTCTTTTTGATAAATCAACTCAATTATAAGTCCGCTGTATCAAATCAATACAATTCTTATTGCCCAGATGGCCAATTGTGGGAGGATCGTGATGCACAAAAAACACCTCAGCTCTAAAGAGAGGAGGAACCCAAACCCGCGACCAAAAATAGATGAGACCCTCCACCAAGGAATATAGTGAATGTTTGTGAGTTTGGAGGGAAAATTGAGCAAATAACTCCACTCCTTTGGGGCAGATCATTTGAGCTGAAAACTGAGAAATGAGAGGAGCGTCAGGAGCAAAGTTGACTGACAAGACCATGAGTGGGACAATAGACAAAATTTGAGTGGAGGGAATTATGGTAACTAAATCCACTTCATTTAAGTCCGAGTGACAGTGGGCCAGGTTTCGGCTAAGAAAATCAGGGAGCACGTTTAGCACGCCTTTCACAAAACTCATATATAAAATTGAAACTGCACAGGTCTTATATGTATGAGCTTGCCTATGTGTCAATTTCTGTGGTTTGCGGAAATACAGAAGGGCTTGATGATCCATATGCACAGTTAACTCATGCTGGGAACCCTGTAACAGATACTTCCAGTGAGTCAACGCCCATGCAATGGCTGCCAAATCCTGATCATAAATGGCCCATGTTTGATCAGTAGAGAAAAATTTCCAGGAAAAGTAGGTGACCAGATGTTCTAAGCCATCGTACTCCTGGAGAAAAAACTGCACCCACTGCCACTGATGAAGCATCACAGGCAATGATATACGGTTTGGAGGGGTCCACATGTTTTAGGATGGAGGGAGATAAGAACACCTTTTTAATTGACTCAAACGCCTGCTGGCACTTGGGCGTCCAATGAAAAGGCACATTCTTACCCATGAGGGGGTGAAGCAGAGCGGCTAACTGGGAAAGGGCCATGAAAAATTTCTTCAGGAAAATTATGGTGCCCAAGAAACTTTGTAATTGTTTTTGGGTTGTTGGAGTTGGCCATTTGATGATGGCATTCAACTTGTTGGAGGGAATTGCATAACCATCCTTTAGGACAAGATTCCAAAGCAGTTAACTTCCTCCTTATAAAATTCATATTTTGAAGGCTTAATGAATAGACCCGCCTTATGCAAAGCGGTCACTACCGCTTCCAAGTCTTTTGTGTTGTTTGGGAGTTGGGGAGTGAACCAAAATGTCGTCAATTTATGTGACCGCGCAAGTGAAATGGAGGTCGCCCAGCACTCTATCAATTATTCTTTAGAAAGTGGCTGGCGCATTCTTCAACCCAAAGGCATTACAAAGAATTAAAAATACCTCGTTTTGTTCTGATCGTGGGTAGCCATTCTGGCCCTTCCATAAAACAAATCTAGTTGAAGGCATTAATGATATCAAGCTTGGAGAACACATGAGACTTGGCAATCGCTTGACTGATAATTTGATCTAGGGGTAAAGGGTAGGGATTGTGTACTGTAATTTTGTTTAGGTGTCCATAATCCATGCATGGACAGAGGGAACCATCGTCCTTCTTGGCAAAAACGACGGGAGATGCAATGGGTGATGTCTCATTAAATAACCATCCTTTCTTCAGCATCTCGTATAACCAGGTGTTGAGCACCACCACCTCCTCCGCTGTATGTGGATACAAGGGACAGTTGATATTCATCAACTGTACCATTATTCACAATCCTAAGTCAAACTTAGTATACACGGGAAGATGGTCCACCTTCTTGGAATTGAAGATACTTTGATAGCACATTAATTCTTCAGGAAAATTAGATGGAAGGCCCGCAGGGGAAACGAGGGAAGTGATGGAACTGCAGCCTTGAGTTTTCTTAGGGGTATTGACTAAAGGAAAATCTCCCTCAGTTTGATCACTAACAAATGACAACATATTTGACTTCAGGTGAAATTGAACATGTTGTTGGCACCACCATCCAACCCCTAAGATTACAGGAAACACTAAGCTTGGCATTGCTGAAAACCAATCGCAAAAGCTAAACTGATGTATCAATAAAAGTACTGGCCATCAGACGAGATATGAGGTTTTTGAGGCTGATGAAGCAACCTTCTCCAAAAGACCTACGTCCAGGTCAAGCTCCAATTGTTGGGCTAGCTCTACGCTCATAAAATTACCTGCGGCTCTGGTATCCACCAAAGCCTCAAAGGAGACATGGTGAGACCTGATACTAATCTTCATAGGTAAGAAAAAGTAGGCGAAATTTTATTTATTAGTAGATTTGGTCATCTCTGCTGAAACCGAAGAGATGTCCAGTAAATCAGTGGGAAGGTCAGGGACCTTTTTTGGGAGACAAGTTGGAAAGAGTAAGGGCTTGGGAACCAGCTACTTTGATCTGGGCTTTTACTGATTCATTGATAGGTGAACCAGGATAGCTCAACTTGGGCACATGGGTATTGACAGATTCTGAGGCCAGGACCAATACTGGGTCACCAGTAAGGCCTGAATCTGAATCGTTGTTGGTAGTCCAATCACATAAATTCCCCCTTGAAAGTGGAGAGCATGGTGAGGGGAGGCGTTGATGGTGGTCACATCTTTACATATTTGATCCACTGTTCCCATAGGGGTGGACCAAACTTCGTATGGGCAAAGGCAGAATCCAGAACTGATCTAAAGTTTGCTTGGAGAATATCATTAGAAAACTCTAGCATGGGAGCCTGTTCACAAAAAGTTTTGATTAATGAAGCCAAGATAAGAGCTTTGGCCATGAAAAAAGCAATTGAAACAAATGGTCTGCATGCAACACAGGGGGTTTAAAAGCTGCTGATACTAATGCAACTAGAGAGGAGGTCACCCACTTGTGAAATAGAATGCAGAAGTCCTTGTACCCATTGTTGGGCATCTCCTTATAATGCATCCAAAATAGCGACCCCTTGTTGGAAATTGGATAGCGCAGTGCCATTATTAAAGGCAATAACAGAATGCATTTGCACCTAAGCAAGGGCGTCAAGAACTAGATTAATAATGTCTAAGGAGGGAACACTCAGATTCTCTTCTTGAACATTGGGTGAGGGAAGGGTAGTTATTACGGGGCTCTGCTGCCCTGAAGGAGTTTCTCCAAGGTAATGAGAACACTACCCACAAAAATTGGCAAATAATCAAAATGATCAACAGAAAGCAGACTACAGACTGCACGTTCATTTGGTAAAGGATAACCACTAAGGTGCTCAACTCAAAGAGAAGGGCGGAAATGGGTGGAAACAATGGTTGGTCGATTATGTCATGAAAACGGCAAAGTAAGTTTAAACTGGCTTGCCAGTCAGGATGTGTGAGCACCCAAAAAGCAAGCCATAATGCCAGTGGCATTACCGCTCATATGACGTTATGTGGAGCTGCGAATTGGTAACAATGACTTGTTGATGTAGAATGAGCGTGGAAAGGAACCTAATAATGAACAAAATAGATACAACTCAGGACTCTGAGGGTCTTTCTGCAGGGGATTGTACTACTGGGTCTACCACTTTGGGGTTGCTGATGGGAGGGTTCATCATTAATATAGAGACAAGGGGGCGGATCCTTGCTTGGAACTGAGCATATAAGGCCACAGAATTCCAATATCTTGATAGCAGATAGCTTCAATAATGGGGTTAAATTCCTAGAAGTTTCAGGGCGTTAAATCCTTTTGACTATGGTTAAAGTGATTTTAATCATCAAAACTGGTAAAGCCCATCTAGTGTAGGTACTGACAGGCTACCAGGTTAGTGCATCAGGACTTCAGCAAGAAAATTCAAGTAAAATAAAAATTGGGTACTAGCAGGAATTTATTCAAAAGGAAAATAAAGAGAATCAACCAAAAATTTCTTTAGTGTGATGCAGCCAATTTTATATTGTTCAATTTGGTAGTGGGTCCAAGCAGTGATTGTGGTCCTCAAATTTGACCTATACTGGCGAATTTTTTTTGGGGGGGGGAGAAAATGATTTTAAAAAAAACCAACATCAACGGATTTGGTGGCAGGCTGAGTCACTATTAGAAAGGCCGCAAACGCCTGGTCCAAGGCTCAACTGCGTTTTTGTTGGTTGGCATGATGGCATCCAGCCTGACGAGCAATGTGAACTCCCCAGGACCACCCCACATAGGGGCAGTATAATTGGTTGGAAACAGGTTTGGGATGCCCAATCTGCCCATGCCCAGTTGCTGGGGCATATGTTTGGACAAATGAGTTATGTCAGCTGCAACTCCCAATTCATTAGATAGGCGTTTCAAATTATCTGCAAATGACCTCGAATGTTCCAACTGCTCTTTGGGGATCATCCCTGATGATTTCGAGGGGTGTTTAGTGTTGGCAATCATACTGCTAGCTGAGTCAAAACCATTGGCATTTTTGGCTAATAATTTGATTTTTGTCCCTTCTTGGCTACTAGTTTTTTGATTGTTGGGATTTATCCCCATTGGTTTTAGACCTTTCATCTCTGATTCAGTAATCTTGGTGCAGATTTCCTCAATTTGGTGGACAAGTTTGACAGTAGTGATCGTGGGTACCAGTGGAGTAATCTTTAGAGGGAGTGCTGTTACCCAGCGCTTGTCTACCACGTGGGCGAGGTTGCCCTGGGTGACGAGGGGTTCAGCCGCCCTCTTTGGACCCTTCTTATTCAGAAATGGGAAAATCTCCCAATCCATACAAAGGGGACGTTCCACGGAACTTAATCACTCTCCTGACATTAGATGAACAACCTCTTATCTTTATGTGCACAAACTTTTTCTGTGTGGGACTTTCACAAAGTGCAATTGGTGTGCGCCAGCTGATGGCCACAGACTTGGGGGGCTCACCACTGTTTAATTTTTTCAAGGGTTGGAGCATTCCAGCATTATCCTTACCACCTCTGACTGGAAAGTACTCACCCTTCTTACCTGTACCTGGTAGATACAGATGCTTTGCGATCCAAGAGTTATACTCCCCACTTTTCAAACTAATAAAATTGACACCAACAAATCATTTATTATTCAGAATCACATTCAGGTGGTGTAGGTGGATCATCGATGACAGACCTGGTGGTGTTGGCCTTGGATAACATCATACAAACCATCGTGGAAAGAGATATAGGGTCATTCATGACCCAAAATGTAATTTATAACAACGTTTACATATATACTACTGAGCTATATATCTTCCCTTATGGCTCAGATATGAACCCCATTTCAGTGTATCAATTCACCCAAGAAAACTCACGCTTGACCACAACAATGATCAATGGAACCCAAAAGGTGGAGAAGGTGTTACAATTACAATTTAAAAACGTTTATTAAGTTTCTGAAGATATGGTGGTATATGTGGCCTCAGTAGTAAGCGTGGCCAAATATCCCTCTCCATTCTTTGATTCTTAAACGTCCCTGAGGGTACTCTTGACCCTGAAGAAGCGTTTGGTGGTGAAGTATTGGCGTTTTCTGCTATAAATAAAGATCATTTGGGTTATTTTTTTATTGATTGCTACCATCTCATCCCCTTTAAGGAAATCAGCACGACTTATTTAGTGGATACTGGAGCCTCTGAGAACTTTATGGACCAAGTCCTAGCCGACTACCCTGATCTGAGCTACTTGCTAGGTGGTATGATTAGAGGAGGGGCTTCCCAAGGTATTCCCACGCTGAAAATTATGTGGTTAGAGTATTGTCAAGTCAGTTAATATCATTTTTCTGACAACTTCTAAGATATCAAAAACCTCTTGTATCCCAAATTTTGATGTAGAGTGGTGTCAAAAGTTTTATGTCAGAACCAACTTGAAAGATAATACCCTATCCTTATCTTTGAAGAATGGTCACAGGTTGGTGGTTTTTTCTGGCAAAAGCCAAGTTTCAAGGCAACTTTCCCCACTGGCCCAATATTTACTCTCTCCAACTTGCCCATTAGCTGAAGCCCTCTGTGGAGGTTCCCCTACCTTCCTGTTTGGAGGGGTTGGAATCTTCGTTTGATGTGGCTTCAGATTCGCACTACCATATCATTCAGAGTTTGATTGCAAGTTCAAGCTCACTTTGGATCTGGTGCGTATATTTTCTCCCATTTACCCATTGACTTTTTGGGAGTAAGAGGCGTTGGATGCGAGGGTTATGGAGTAGTTAGCCAAGGGTGCTATTACTCAGTGAACCTCCCTTTTATGTTCTCCACTTCTCTTTGTTGAGAAGGCCAAAGGTGCTTTACACCCCTGCGTAGATTATGGGAATCTAAACAACGTGACAGTACCAGACTTGCATCCCATCCCACTGGACTCACAGATTGCACGCTATGTGGAGAAGGCGAAAGTCTTTTCCAAGATGGATTTACTAAGCGCGTTTAATCAGATCTGGATCAGGAAGGTCCAGGATTGGCTGACCGCATTTTGTACTAGAAAAGAGATTTTAAAATTTTGAGTTATGCGCTTTGGGCTTAAAAATGCCCATGTTATCTCTCAACGCCATATTAATGCAGTTTTGGGGGACCTGAGGGGGTATGTGCTTTAAATTATGTTAAATTCCAAGGTTTGCTCACTTGATAAATATAATCCATCATGATTAATTAGCTGAAGTTCAGCCAAATGATCCTCAATTTCACCTGTGGCTTACAGTAATTAGACTATTTGGAAACTCACTTGGCGTGTTCAATTAAATTTTCAACTCTTCTAGTCAATATTGGGCTCAATTTCCCTTTGTGATCAGGAATTTCAACTGAGGCAGATAAAGTTACAAGCTATGGATTCCAAGAATCCAGTTTGCTGACACTCTCCAATAGAGACTTAAGATTAATAACTAGAAAGAAGATTATATAAATCTTTATTAAGACTATATTATTTGATAATCATAATTAGGCCAGGCGCCGGTATTTATACCTCTAGGGCACCTTTTGGCCACATATTGAGCACGCAATTTCCTCAGATAATTATTATCCACCTCAGTTTGGCCCTTAAACTGATACAAAGATTACCTATTGCTAGGACCATTGGTGGCATAATACTCTCATATTCAGGAAATTTTCAGGGGCAAAAATCGCAATATGAACATGCAAAAATTGTCCTAGGATCATCCTAATTTAAGTTTCACCATAAAGATGACGAAATACATTTTCTGTGAAATTTTGGCGTTAATTAAAGATAATGCACCCCTAATTGGAATGTCAGCAGGCCTTTCTCAATAGCACTAGTTAATCTCATTTGGGTGGTCCATGTGCAAGTGTTATCATGCTGATTATGAGGATCAACATATAAAATTCATCATAGATTGGGAATTAATTATAGGACCAGCTCAATTTGTGTTTTCATCACACAGCTGATGGAAATGACTCCCTAATTGGGATATCAACTGGCCCTCTCAATATAACTAGGTACTCCCATTTGGGAAGTCCATGTGCAAGTACTATCATGCCAATTATGAGGATTGACATATAAAATTTGCCCTAGGGTGGGGGAAAAGATTACGTTATTTTCATCTTTTTCTTGATGAAACTTTTAGACGTTATTTTCATTTTGATCCTGTAAAATTTATTGTGTTGAATATTTTATCTCAGTTTCAAATAGTCAGTACTAATTGCAATTTTTGGTGCAGCAACAATAAGCCTGAATATTTGAGTGTATTCAGCCCAAGCTTTCAATAGAATAATCAGATTGAATTGATGTTGAATTAATCAGCCCAAGCCGTGTAGTTGCAATAGGCTTTAAGTTGAGAATTAGAGTATTAGTTCAAGCATTGGAACAATAAGCGGCTCAATCTGTTGGTTGTCAAAGGGTTTATTTTTGGGTAAGCCACCAGAATCTGACAGCTTACATGGATGATATTATGGTATTTTCTCCTGACAATGAGTCCAATGCTGTACATCTTTGGCAGGTGGTGGAGCGCTTGAGGGAAGCTGACCTCACATTATAAAAAAGTAAGTGCGAGTTCTTTAAATCTCAGATCACCTTCCTGGGCAACGTCATGTTTGACAAAGGGCATATGATAATTCCAGACAAGGAGAAGGCGATTCATGAGTGTCCCACCCCAACTTAGGTTAAGGAATTGAGGAGATTTTTTGGGACGTGTATGTTCCTTAACAAAATTCACACCAAATCTTTCTGAAGTGGCAGCACCCTTGTAAAAGGCGAGTGGAGCAAAAGTACTCCAGTGGTCTTCAACTTTTCAGGATGACTTCCAAGATGTAAAATGTACTCTGCTGTCAACGTCCATCTTTTGCCATGTTGACCCCAATTAAGAGTTTATTGTGGCTTCTGATGCCTCCAACTTTGCCATATCGGTGGCCCTATTACAAGTAGGCAAAGATGGAATAGAGCATCCAGTGGGATATCTTTCCAGGAAAATGTCTGCCAGAGTTAAATTACGCCGTAGATAAAGGGTTTCTAGCATTGGTTGAGGCGCTGACTTATTAGCGTCATCTCTTGCATGGCTCATCCCAGCCCTTCCACATATGTACAGACCACTGTGCCTTGCTGTACTACCGCGCACCTCATGTCATGATCCCACGGTAAACCCTCTGGCATGAGACCCTAGCCTAATTTGTGTTTTCCTATGTGTTTACCAAATGCAAGGAGAATGGTTTGGTGGATTCTTTGAGCCGCAACTATGCATTTTCTCCAATTTCTAAGATGGTATAGGTGCATAATAACCATTTGATGATTCCACTGGGTAATATTGTGCCTCAACCTCCCTCTCCCTCAGCCCATGGACCCGCTTGCTCCTCTGGAGAATGCGGAGGGATACGTTATGTTCATAAAGGTAGTCCTTTAACAGCCTTTGTTGGCCGAATATACAATGGTCCTTGCTAAGAGCACATTGAATCAGGAGGATATTACCAGGGGTTATCACGTGAAAGATGAGATGGTGTGGTTCAGGGGCGCTTATGGGTTCCCTATGGACCACTTCACCTGGAAATCATCTGGGACCATCAAAATGAAATCACCGTTGGTCATCCTGGGAAGGCTAAGATTCTAGAGCTAATTTGCCGCACTTACAATTGAAAGGGGTTAGCCGTATAGATGGGCATCCAATGCAAAGAGTGCCTGATCTGCAACCAAATTAAACCAAATCGCCAGCCACTAGCGGGACTGTTGGTAACAGTTCAAAGTGTGAAGAATCTTGGACTTCTCTATTAGTTGATTTTTTTGTGGAATTGCCTGTATCTGATAGCTATGATGCCATCATTGTGGTGGTCTGTTTTCCTAAGTTTGTCCAATTTATTCCCTGCAGAACCCCAGTCACCGCGGTTGAAATTTCTAGGCTTTTTGTCACTCATGTGTTTGCTCTTCACAGGGTTCCCCAAGAAGTTATTTAGTGATTGTGGACCCCAGTTTACCTCCATCTTTTTGGATAGAGTTGTGTAAGACTCTTCATATTCGCCCCTACTGTTTAACTGCCTATCACCCCGAATCAGATGGGCAGACTGAACAAACGACCAGTTTTGGAACAGTTATTATGGTGTTACACTGCCACGGAGAATTCAGATTGTGTTTCTCACCTTCCTATGTCCCAGTTTAGCTACAACAACTTTTTATATGCTTTTATCAGGTGTTCCTCATTTTTTTCCAACTATGACTTCAATCCCACCTTCAACATAGAATTTAGTTGTGGATCCAAGGGGAGCAGTGGTGGACTTTGCTAAAATGATCAATAAAGTACACCAGGGGTGAGCACAAATTTAGATGTGGCCATTCAGGCTTACAAGGAGAATGCTGATGGTAAGATACGAGTTGAACCAGTCACAAGGAAGGAGATCTCGTGATGCTGGATGCTAAAAACATCCCAATCAAGCAACCATGTAAAAAACTAGGACCAAAGAGGATTGGGCCATACTGCGCTGTTAAAAAGGTGGGACATGCCTCATATCAGTTGGATATTCCCTCCTCATTTTAAATCTTTTCAGTCTTCTCTGAAAGCAAGCTTACATTGTTTGAGAACCCCCCACCAGAGACTGATGAGTCTTATCTCATGGATGGGGCGCCGGAGTTGGAAGTGGAGGAGATTGTAACCTCTCATTGGGTAAGAAGATGACTCAAGTATCTTGTATCCTGGAAGGGATTTGATGCAGTGGAGAACAGTTGGATTCCAGCGCATGACTGCGCTCATGCCCAAGATCTAATTGTAGCTTTCCATGAGCGTTTCTGGAAGGCCGCAGGATCTAGTACCAAGCAATCCATCGCTGCCATGAAGTTGGCCCCTGCCCAAAAACTTTTCCTTGGAGAATGTCCCTAGGGGTGGAGCCCAAAAAGAGGAGAGGTTAATGTCATGTGTTATTTCTTGGTGTAAAGGCTTGATTCTGCTGAGTTGGTTTGCACAGGGTATTAGCCACTGAGCAACCAATTGGATGATATGAAGATCGCCGACTTTAATAAAACTTGATAAACCATATATGGAGCAATCGCCCCTATTCAACCTTTATCAATATTATACTACTCACAGACTTATCTGCAACAACTTAATAAAAGAAAAAGACCTCCACCTCATCCTTAATTTGTCTCTTTGTATATGGTTCCCCAAGCCTGATGCATCCTCAGCTTGATAGTCTCCTACTCGTTTTCTTTTTTCTAGAAGTTCATTTTATATCAAAATCTTGGAGTGATTTCCCTCAATTCACAAAATGATTGACATTTCGATCAATTATTATCCATATACCTTTTCTGTCAATCTCAAGACTCATCTCAATTCCCACTCCAATCCACCAGTATGTGTAACATATTGTCCAGTCATATCAACTTCCCAACATTACCCCCCTTTGACTGGATTATATGCTCTTACTGCTTGTATGCTCAAAGGAACTTTGCATGAACTCGTTTGATAATCTGACCCCCCACAGGTTCCTTAATAGTGTAGACATCCATGTCAGTCTTCTTGATTATCTCAAATGGCCCAGCCCAGATGTTGGAGAGCTTTTTTCCTTTCAAATCCATGCTGTTTGTGGAATAAGACATGGTCTCCTACAGAAAACAGTGGAAGTCCACTCCATCTCTTCTTATTGGCCACCTGATGCAAATCTTCTTGGCCAAACTGGTAGAGTAGGCTTCCAATTGTAGCTTGATCAATGTATCCATAAGAGTCTTCAAATATCGCTGAGGGTCCACACCACTAGTGTCCTCTACACATGAGTAAAGCAAGGCAGGCAGAGCCTGATGTTGACCATACAGCAGTTGGAAAGGGCTCTTACCAGTGGACAAATGATAGCTGATACTATACGCAAACACAGCTGTAGTTAGAAGGGCACTCCATTCCGGGGGTCAATTCATTACCAATTCACAGAGTATGTTCACTAGGGTTCCATTGACCTGTTCCACCATTCCATTTGATTCCATATGATAGGGGTGGTCAAAAACCTGCAGATCGCCATCAAATCATTTATCTTAGGCAGGATATGCAAAATGAAATTGGTTTCTTTGTCTGTTAGAATGAATTGTGGAAAGCTGTGTCACTGTATAACTCACTCCATAATAAACTTGGCAGTGGTGACTGCTCCCAAGTCGTTAATGGCCCTGGCCTCCACCCTTTGAGTCAAATGATCAATGTCAATGATTATATACTTAGATCTATTGGCGCTAGTTGGCAGACGTCCCACTACATTAATGGAAACGGTGTGCCAGGAGAACCAGGGCTTAACCAGCTGGTATGTGGTCTTCTTTCAGAATGGCTTTTTCACTTGACACTAATGTCAACAACTAACTGTTTCTAATACATTGTAATGCATGCTCTCCCAGTAGTATCAAAGTCACAAAAACTCCAGCGTTTTCTGAAATCCTCCATGTCACACAGCCCAATGAGCATCCATAATAATTGAGGATCTAGCTGAAGGTCTAGGAAAATTAACGTCAAGTCTCCAATCCACTTATATAGTTCTTCCCCACATACAAAAGTATCCTCCCTGAGTCCATCTAACACCTTGATCACCTGTGGCAGCTTATCCTGGTATTTGTTCGTCACCATCTTTTTGTATATTATGTAAGCTAAATCTGCCATGATAGTGACCGTTGGCAATCAAGAAAGATAATCCGCGTTTTGATGTTTTGCTCCCAGCCAATGTAAAATCTCGAAATCATATGCTTGAAGCTTCAGAGCCCAACGTGCAAACCGTCCTTCCAGTTCACACAGATTCTGTAGCCAGCACAAGGAAGCGTGATCTGTCACTACTTAGAATCCTACCCCATGCAAGTATACCCAAAACTGTTTGTAAGCATAGATTACCGCTAAACACTCCCACTCAGTTACGGTGTAATTTTGTTTGTGACAATTCAAGCTTTGACTACAGAATGTAACAGGATGTTCCACGCCGTCATTGTCCTTCCGGGATAAAACTGCCCCTATAGCAGTGAGGGATGCATCCATTTGTAATATGAACTGTTTGTCAAAGTTGGGATATTGCAAAATGGGTGTGCTTGCCAACACAGCTCACAACACATTGAAAGCATTCTGGCATCGTTCCATCCAATCAAAGGAAGCATTTTTCTTTAGCAACTCAAAAAGTGGAGCCCTGATGCAGCTGAAATTGTGAATGAACCATTGGTAATACTCAACCATCACCAGAAACACCTGAATGTCCCGCTTATTCCCTGGGCGAGTCATCTTGCTTATCACTTCCACTTTAGCTAGCTGTGGTTTAAGCCTGTTTGAATTTACAACGAACCCAAGGTATTCCAATTGTTCTTTAAAGAAATGGCACTTCTGAGGCTTAATTTTTATATTAGTGGCAGCGAGTTACTGAAACACTTGTTCCAAGTGGTCCAGATGATCTGTAAATGTCCATGAGAACACATTGATTTCATCGAGGTAAACTAGGATGCAGGACAGCTTTAAATCGCCTAAAATCATATCCATGGCATGCTGGAACATTGCCAGGGTGTTATACAACCCTCTTGAGGTGATGATTGCACATTTCTCCCATTCTGCTAATGGCAATTCAATCTGTCAATACCCCAAGATCAGATCCATGGTGGAAAAAATTTGCCCCACTTAATCGGTCTAATGTGTCATCAATATATGGAAGAGGGTAGGTTTCTTCTTTGTTACATTATTGAGTTTATGATAGTCAATAACCACTCAATTTGAGCCATCCTTTTTCTTTACAATGAGCACAGGTGAGGTCCACGGACTGTTTGATGGCTCTAGCATTCCTTGCACAATAAGCTTATCCACCCATCAGAGACAGCCTCTTCTGCTGCTTTTGACATCTAATAGGTCGCAATTGAATGGGAGAGTGATCCCCCATATCTATTTGATGTACCACCCCTTGAGCACACCCCAAATCATGATCATCATGTGCAAAGATATCCTGATACTTTTCAAATAATGCCATAGCCTTATCTTTCTATTCCGCCAATAATCTTGTGAGTGCTTCCCGCGGAACCACAGTCAGTACACCAAACAACAAGCTTGCTGGTAGTCCAAGATCCTCCAATGAGCCAAAATCATGAATATGACAAGCTTCCTCTATAGGGACTAAGTGTAGGTAAGCCACCACTTGGTGCCACCAGATCGTTATTGCCTTCTTCTGTAAGTTTGCTAGCAGCACATCCACCTCCCCATTCCCAGGTAGCAGTAGCCCTGGAGCCACATATGGTTCAAGCTGCAAGTGCTGGTAAGGTGCCTAAATTTCTCCATAAAGCCCTTTAGGGACATTGATTTTGAGCCCAGTCCCTACTATGCACTGGTTTCCAGATGATAGGCTCAAAGCGTTCATTGCCTGAAGTGGGATCCCTTTGTACTCATATATCTGGTTGGGGAGAGTCCTGGTCTGCTGACTCAGTTGTCGATAATAAACAGGAATCACTCCATCAATGTACACTAGATTGATTTAACTAGAGCGGACTGGATCCATTGGAATTCCGCAAGAGGAAAGATATATGGGAATCTGTTGGCTAAAATTGTAAGAGTTTCCTCTGCCATATTTATCACAACGCCAAATCATCTCATAAAAGCCGCGCCAATTAACATATTGTAGCTGTTATTTGGCAAAACCACTACTGGAGCAGACACCTGGACTGACCCAAATTGTAAAGGCAACACGCTATATGCTCCTTCAGACATAGTTCTATGTGTTACCACAGTCCCATATACTACTCAATGGTCCACATCAGGTTTAAAGATAAGTTTATCCACCAACTGGGTGGAGACTATGTTCACAGGTGCTCCGTGTCTATGATAGTGCAGATTTTGGTGTTTTGAATGAAAATGTTACAGTAAGTACATTCTGAGTAAGAAGAACCATCAGTGTTTATTACTTATACGTTCAAAAGCTTTGTGTTACTCAAAAAGAAGGAAATGCCCTTGTCAACCTGAGGATACTCATTAGTGATTTTCTCCACCAGAATGGCTATGTTAACCCCTACTAAAAAGGTGACGTTTGTCAAGGGATCCGCGTTGCTGGTGCCGGTCTGCTCTAGGATCTGCCATACATATGGCTTCTGTACATCTTGGCAGAACTTGGGGTTATGGGGTAGACTTATATTCTCAGAAGTGGAATCAGGGGTATCCAACAAAAACTGCTGATATAACAAATCATCCACTTGAGGTTTGATTTCTACCCAAAAATACGCTTGAGAATTGCTAGGGACAAGTGGATTGGACTCTTTAAAGTAGAGCATCCCATCTCTACTCCGCTTGAGCTTTTACCTGCTTGACTTTCTCAGTTGGCATTGAATACACTTGTAGTTTGCTAGGGAAATTTCCCGCATAATGCCCTCTTCATCCGCACTGGAAGCAAGTGTTCATAAAAGGTTCAAATATATAGCTTGTGTAGAAGAACCAGGTCAGAAGGTGCCAGTATGGTTTCAAGGTTGCGGACAAACTGGTGAAGCGTACATGGGCCAAAAAGGATCCACTGACTCATATAAAGGACAAATACGTTCCAGTGGCTGATAATCCAGTCAATGCTGCCTATATCCTGAAGAGGTTGGAGCATATATAGCAGAGATTTTTCGGGCTACATTGGGGGCACTGATCATGGTGGAGAGTCAACATAAGGAGTTAATGGTTCAAATAAGTCCGGTATCTCCATCCAACATTTGAGACATAGCGTTATATAGTTCCTGATGTGGTTTGACAGCCGCCATCATCACTAAACCAACATCCTCTTCAGATAAAATGTTAGCTCCAAGTAGGATGTGTGCTTCCACTAAAAAATGCTCAGCAAATTCTAACAGGGCATCATTTTGGTGAAACTGTATAGTCATAAAGTTGGCTACCCGTTGGGCCATCTTGGTAGCACCACTGAACAGCCAAATAACAATTGCTTTAACTTCCTCATAGGATACTTAGCTATCTGGAATATAGCAGGTAATTTGATCAGTGCTTTCCACATTAAAGCGGACAGCAACAATTTCACTTTTCATCAATCAGTAGCACCTTCCACAGCTTTTAAAACGCTTAAAGTAATCATGTAGATTCCCATCATGACTGATAGAAGGTAATTTTTCAATACAAACGAATTCACTTTGCTCTAGATTCCTGCCGCAAGGAGCAGGCAAATTGGTTTCAGAACAACTATGGGAACCATCCCTTTGTGCATTATCATACAGCCAGCTGGATGGACTTGACTCTCTCAAAGAGGACTTGGAAGAAGTGGTGTCACATGTGGGGGTCCATTGTACCACCCAAGGGATATTCGTTTGATGATCCATAGCATTCTTCCCCCAAATCGCCACTAACTGCCACATTTCCCCTGGCTCCAGCATGCCCTGCAAACTGTTCATTGATCAACTGCTCCGCTTTAACTGAATAGCATTTACACCATCCATCCTGAAATTCCTGTTGCAGCATTTCGTAATGATGTTGCAACTCCCAGTGGAATTCCCTCTTAATGTTCAGTTTCTGTTACACAGCTTGTAATTGCAAGAGGACCTCTTTGATTATGTTCTGCAGGCGGGTTTGCTGCCAGCTAGTGTTTTCTGCTTGTTGATTGGCATCATTTATTTGGTTAACAAGAGAGGCTTGTTTCTGTACCAATTCCTCATTGGCCCATTGAAGGATATCAAGGCGCCCTTGCATGTCTGCATACTCTCTTGTCTCACCTATTGGAAGAGGAAAGGCTTGTTGGCGCTCAGCCTGACTAACAACTTCCAGTTGTGTAATCCAACAATTAAGCTGGAGATATTCATGAGACATTGACTGAAGGATAAGCGCGTCATCTGTCATTTACTGGTTATTTCATTTGATTTGAAGAAGGATTAATTCTGTCAATAGAGAGCCAACTTGAGCCGCCACTTGCTGTTCCATCAGGGTCATTTTTTCCTTGAGCTGGGCAATCATGGCTTTGAGAGCTTCCGCCCATTCAGCTAGCTCCATCATAAAGCACTCAGTACTATTCCCCAATGTTGTTACATCCTGAATCCACTCCGCCAATAGGCTATGCTGATCCAGCAGTTCTTTTATTACTTGAGGTAATTCTAAATTTAATTATGGTACCATAATGTCCAATCGACAGTGGATGTCCCCAACATGATTATCCATCTGTGCCAGCGCCCCTTGTATTTCTGAAAATGAACAATCAAGGCGGTCAAGCAGGAGGCGATTATTGTGCTGCTGTGCTCGCGCAAACTGTAATACATCTCCAATTACAATATTATGATGATCCAGCACATGCAGTAGCTAGTGAATTGAAGGTTGCACGTAAGTGACTAAATATTCCTTGATTCTGTAGGTACCAGGGTGGCGAGCCAACCCCATTGTAGTCATGTCCAGATAAGACATGTGCAGAGCATAACGATTTTCTTGATTGCGTTGGTTATAGAATAAACTCAGGGCATTTTCCCCAGGATCATCCTCATATAGGCAATATCCACACAACAGCCACTCCATAATATTTCTCAGTTGTTGGGGAGTCAAATTTGTGGAGCGTCCTTGTTGATTGGTCATCAGCTCAGGGCAATTCTCAAATTGCAAATTGATCATAGATTCATCATCCCCCAGTTCAGTCACAGTAAATAATGTTGGTTCATGATTAGGTACCTCCCAGGCTTCTTCAGAATACCGTGCCTGGAATCCAATCAAATTATGTCAGAACAAATGAGGACTCATGATTGTATTTAATTGTTGAAAAACTACAGTTTTTAGTGGCCCCTGTAGTGAGCACCACTGTTAGTTCTTGGAGTATAGGCTTGATTCCACCAAGTCAGTTTACACAGGGTATTAGCCACTGAGCAACCAAATTGGACAATATGAAGATCACCAATTCTACTAATAAACTCAATAAACTTATATATAGAGCTATTGCCTCTTATTTTGACCTTTATTAATATAAATTGCAGACATATCTGAAATTACTCAACCACCCAAGAAAAGATCTTCTTCAATCCTCTGTGTGATTCCTTATATCTCAGTTCCCCAAGCCGGATGCACCCTTGGCTTGGTAGTCTTCAATTCATCTTTTTTTTCTAGAAACTCTCATTTGTATTAAAACTTGGCATAAATACTCTCAATTCACCAAATGGTCATCATTTTGATCGATTATAGTCTATATACCTTTTTTCATAAATCTTGAGACTTGTCTCAATTTCCCCTCTGATCTATCAGTATGGGTAGCGTATCATCCAGTCATATCAACTTCCTGACACTCCTGTTTCACAAAAGCACACAGCCACTTAATACCCTAAAGCTGGTATAGAAGAAGCATCCCCTTTCATGACGCTATCTACCTCAACCTCTCAGCAAGCTAACTCTAATTTTAAATCTATCTCTATGAGGCAGCACAAACCCTCTACTTTGAAGGTAAAAATTGAGCTGTGAAAATTTTAACGCCTCACCTAAAAGCTAATCAGGTAGAAGAGCCACCCCAGGACCTATCATTCCCAAAGGGATGTCCTGAACCTACCTCACCCCCTGTGGCCTCCCTAACCCTCATTGATAATCCCTCTGATGACGAATCTGAAGGGGGTGGCAAAGATAGAGGTCACTATGTCTTAGGAGCCCCATATGAAGTGGAGATACCTGACAGGTTAAACCCTGATAGAGTGGATTGGGCTAGGATCTCCCGCCAAACTTACCTTTGCTAAGTGTTGAGGGGTTTGAGGTCATTGACACTGCCAGTAACGCTGACCAGTTTATTGCCACCTTGATCCGCCCAATCTAGTGTGTTCATACCCTGCGGTCTATCCAGAAGTACCCTGAGACAGCCAAATGACTTGCCTCTACTCTCCAACTAAAGGAGGTTCTTGCTCTTTCCCCCAAATTTAGGTAAAACTCTAACTTAAGTGGAAGACATAGTCAATGGAATGCGGGTTAATGCTATCCTTGACACTGGGTTTCCAGTAAACATTGTCTCATTAAAACTCATTAAAAAAACTAAACTGGCCCCAACTCAACTACACTCAAGAATTTGGGACTGCAGGTCCCAACAACACCTGCACCATTGGGGGTACTCTTCTCTGCCTATCCATTTTGGAAAGCTCATCTTGTATGCTCCTATAGGTGGCCATAACTAACAATACCTATGATCTACTCATTGGTACCCAGTTCATACTTGAGTATGAAGGGATTATTAACTTGAAGCAGTATTGTCTCTCCCTGATTAACTATGAGGTACCCCTGATTCTGACAAATGATGAAATAAATAAAAAGGACTATGTTTGCACAGTTTAGTATCCCTCTTCCGCTTTATCTCTACATTATACCACAGCAGGAAGACATACCAAACTGTTGCCTCAATCAGTGGACGCTCTTAAAGGTATCCCTTTCTATGCTTTTAAGGAAGTGACTATCAAGGCTGGTAAACAAAGTTTAGTTGACACTAAGATTACCGTGCAAATCTCGCACAACTGCCTACTGCACCTAATCAGCATTGATGGAGTTAGTCCTTTGGAGCCCAGAGATTTACCAGGCATGCTAGACCCTGCTTATCAATAACCCATCAACCTTATGTTATAGAATCTCACCAAGAAGTATATGGTTGTAAAAAGGCATCAGGGGATAAGAAGAGGCATGCTGATTCTCCTTTAGGAAATAAAGCAAGTTCACTGTATTAGGTTTAAGGCGGATATGGGTTTACCAGCTGACAGGTCTTTATGTAGCCTACCTTCTGTTCATATTTCCAATAAACTCACTCCAGATGAGCTGGAGAAGGTCCACACCCTAATTGAAGCCTACATCGACATTTTCTCTAAATCTGACATGGACTATGGGAGCATGAAGGGTTGGACTCATACTATTGACTTTGGCGATGATCGTCCTATCCACTCAAAACCATACCACAAATCAAAATTTGAGGAGAAAAAGATGTGGACTGAGCTCAAACAGCTTCTTGAGGCTGGGTTGCTGGTGCCGTCACAAAGCCCCTGACCATCCCCACTCTTACAAATAAAGAAAAAAATGGAGGTCATTAGGTAGTGATGGACTACTACAAATTAAACAACCTTACCAAGAAGGATAGTTACCCTAAACCTGCATTGATGAAGCTCTGGCCCAACTCTCTGGATTAAACTCTTCTCTAACATGGACTTGTCTAGCGATTATTGGCAGATGGACCTTTCTTCACAGGATCAGGAGAAGTGCACCCTTATCTGCAGCAAGGGTTTGTTTTAAACCACTTGGCTACCTCAGGGGTTGTGTAATGCGCCTGCTAATTTTAAGTGGGCTATGGATCACATTTGTTAGGACCTTAAGTCGAGCTGTGTGATTGTTTATCTCAATAACATCCCTGGCTTCTCAAAAACGTTCAATGATCATCTTACGTATCTAAAGGAGATGTTTCAATGCTTGTGGGCATCCAACATCAAACTAAAGCTCTCCAAGTATACTTTCTTCCATAAGAAGCTGGACTTTCTTAGGAACTTCATCTCTTAAGAGGGGATACAACCATTACAGGATAAAGTTGAAGCAATATCCAAGATTCCCATGCCTAAAACTCTTTGTGACATACAAGTCTTCTTGGGCATGATGTGGTACTACCATCAATTTATCCCAAAATTTGCCCAACTCAGCAAGCCCCTTGTCCGCCTCCTGGCTTAAATCCCTTCTATTAGGGTGCTGAACAAAAGGCCACGTTTGAGACCTTGAAGAAGCTATTGCTAAAAAGGCCAATACTCTGACACCCCTGACTATGGCAAGCCTTTCATGTTATTTACAGGTGCCTCTGATTACGCCATTGGAGCTGTCTTGGCTCAACTGAATGAAAATGAGATTGATTATCCCATGTCTTATATATAGTAAAATGCTTTCAAAGGCTAGCCACTATTATAGCGTCACTGGGAAGGAGTGCTTGGCTGTCCTGATCGCTGGTAAAGGCTACCACCCTCTACTATATGGAATTCCATTTAAAGTGATTACTGACTATTCTTCATTATAGTGGTTACAAAATATGAAAGATCCTACTGGGCGGTTGACTCGCTGGACTCTTAAGCTTTAAAATTATGATATGACCATCAAGCATCAAGCAGGGGCCCACCATATGAATGTTGATAGAATAACAAATCTGCCTGTCCTTCAGCTTGACAATAGTGAAGCTGAGATTTTTTATAGCCTCCTAATGACTCCTGATGCATGAGCTGATGAAGATGAACCCATAAAAAAGATGTTAGCATGACATTCCTGCAACACAAAAGTGGAGAATTGGGAAGTTATATAAGAAATAGAATTAATTGGTTGCCCTATTTCAAACCATCAGAGTGAGTACTTATGATTTTGGAGTCCTATGCCCTTCTAGGGCATAGCAGAGTATAAAAAACCTATGAGTGGGTTAAAGAGTGATACTACTGGGAGAGCATCATGGAGACAATAACTGAAGTCCTGGATGCATTCCTGATCTGCAAGAAGCAATCCAGCTATAAGACTAGGTATCTTTATCAACCTACTATGCTTCAATACCCCTTTCACACCATAATTCTAGATGTAGTAGGATCTCTACCTCAGACAACTCGTGAAAATCATTATATCTTAGTCAGTATTGATCATTTTACCAAATGAGTTAAGGTTGTGGCTCTTCCTGCCCAAACTGCTTAAAGCTATGGCCAAGTTTCTTTATCAAGATATATTTTCTTTCCATGGTTGTCCCCAAGCCTGCTCTTTGACAATGGGAAAAACTTTACCTCCCAAGTGGTGAAGATCCTCACTACCTCCATGGGCACACAACAACTCTTTTCTGCCCCTTACAATCTCTTGACCAATGGTACTGTGAAAAGAGCCAATTGGATACTGGTCTCTATTTTATGCAAAATGGCCACTCCCAACCCTCCTCACTGGGATCTTTACCTACCAAGTGATCTCATGGCTTACTGTATCAGCTATCACTGGATCCTTAAAATGTTGCCATTCTGATTATTTTATAGGCAAGAACCTGGGATTCCAGATTTACTAGCAAAAGATATCTTCACTGATAAGACTGATCCTGAGCAAGCTATAAGGAGTTAGCCCAGCACATAATCCAGTTGCAATCAAAATTGATGACCAACTTGGCAAAGACGGTCACCAAAGAGGGCCAAGCAGCTAATGAGCTCCAGCCTCCTCTACCTACCTTTCAAGTGTCAGACTTGGTGGTATTTTACCATAATCATATCACTCCTAGAAGTGAGAATCTTGGATCTATCTGGTAAGATCCTTTTTTCATTACCTATAAGCGAGGGAATGAGTACTCTATAAAATCCTGGCTACCAAATTTACCATTAACTGTGTCTATGGCTGATTTTTGCACCCTTACTCTTCCCCTAACACTCTTGAAGGGGGTAATGTAAGACAATTGCAAGTCCAATATTGTGAGAAGAGAGTTTTGGATAAGGATGATTGTAGAATTGGCCAAAAGCCCCTGGCCAATTTGTGGTAGAATTCTTTCAAATTAGGGCAATAATTTAATAGATTTACTAAAACTTGGCTAAATGATTTAAGTTTAGATAGTCAGAATATTCTGGCTTAACGGCAGAATCAAGTGAGATCTTTCAAGGTCTCTCCCTGCCTTACCACCAATCTCCTTCAAGCCACACTGTGAATACCAGGCCTTTTTATAGGGTTGGAAGAGGCATGAAAAATGCAGTTACCTATACACATGGTAATTGGCTCAAATTCATTAAAACAATTATCTCACAGGCTTGTCCTACCCACTCTCAACCCTCAATTGTTTTTACAATAAATTGAGGTAAGGTTAGAGAGCTTTAATAGGTCAAATGCCCATATTTCCTTATTTGGCTCAAACCTAATAATGATTTGATTTGTATGCCCTTTAAGCCCAAATTGAGCTTAATTACTAAGCTGTAATCTTGTATGAGGGTTTGTTTTTTCTGATCCCCATAGCACTTAATAAATGATAAAAACTTACAACTTTTTAGTTATTGTCTGTTTATCTTTATTAATTTAAATGGTTATAACTTTTTGTTTGTTGGACTTTAGGCTTTAATGCACCAGCGAGCCTATACCTACCTAAAATCCAACAGATGGTAAAAAATATCACTACAACCTAAATATACATGGTTTCCTATCATGCGCATGGCTAGACTTGGCATAGTATGCTTACACTCAGGTTAACCCACCTATAATCACTATACAAATTTTTCATTAATAAAATAGAAAAAAGGTTTTATAATACTAAAGTTCTCAACATAAAACTATGTTTTATGTTAAGCATAATTTAACTGATAACATAGCTATTAAACATAACTTTTTTATAAAAAAAGTTTATTATATAATGGCTTATCATATACTCCATAAGTATGTTAAAAAGTAAATTGTAAGAATTTTAAAGATCGCTTTTACTTGCTTATTAGAAATTAGTTCTAAAGAAGTTTTTAGGGCAAGAATGAGGATTTGTTGTCTGCCACATGTCTTTACTTGGTTCAACAGGATTCTTTGCTCCGAGAACTGAGTTAGAGGAAGCACAAAGTTTGATAGATGATATTTCTTCTTGAGTGGACAATTTACTAGGTTGATCTGATATGGAGTCTTCTGGATTAGATATATAGCTTGTATTTCTTGAAGTATTGCTGTTAATAAGTCTAGTTCTTTTTGATTTATTAGGGTTTGTCATACTATTTCTAATCTGATACCATGAATACAGAATATATGGATCCAGGAGAAAGCAAAACAGATTGACTGTACCTACAAGACTAGTACCTATCAAATCCCATGATGTCAAAAAATCACTTCTTTTGTTAGTGTAAGTAAAATAACAAGAAGCTAAAATCTGGCCTAAGTGACATAAAAAATATGTCAACGGATACAGTGACCTAGTATTAAGTTAGTTAAATATATAATATGGGATTTACACTCTAGACACAATATAGCGTGAATTTTGATCTTGAACACTTACAAGATTTTGGGCTTCTTCTTCATCAATAGGATCCGGTATAGCACTTGTAAGAGCTAATTTTGCCCTAACAAGCATACAATAATAGAGCAATATATCATTCCAGGATAATTTATGATATAAAGAAGTACTATTCTCATAACCTGAAAGAATTAGCTTTCTTTGTTGAATCCACATCGACCTGTTATACCATGCCCATAGCCATTAAATACTATAAATATAAGTAGTTTATCATAATAATCTTACTGAACGGAATCATGTCTAGTACCAAGGCAGCTAGAATGGGGACTGAAAATAGAAGTTGCTTGTAATAATTATTTGGAATCTTCTCTTGAAGATAGATAACTTGAGGATTAAATGCAATTGTAACATTGAGGAAAGTATTGATATGGTAACAAAATGTACCTAAAAATCCTATAAACTTGCAACTATCTTGAGAGGTAACATATATTAAGTAGGTGGCGAATGATATCAATAATTGCTATCATGGTTTGTAGCTTAAGTGAGACACGATTTATAAACTCGGGATAAAAACATCCTAATAAAAGATTAGCCAGTCTATAGTCAGAGCTTACTTAATAGAATAATATGCACAAGTATCCATGTAGCACATATACAGCTTCCCCAGTTTGCTGTTTTAAATATAGATGATCCCATTGAAAAGAAGGTTTCATTCATTTTAAGATAACTTTGCTATGTGTCATCTATTATATAATCCTAAGCTTACAGGGTAAAACATTAGTTAGAACCATATCAATCTTTAATCAGATCCTTGTTTCATCAAGTTATTATTCGAAGCTCCATACAACGAAGCGATCATGACTTTATAATCTGAATAAGGCTAAGAACTCTTATTAAAAGTTTTTTATTATCGACTATTAAAGATGATGATAATTTAGATATTGATTATAGTACTAGCTTTTCTCTCTCCCAAAGCTGGATCAAAACTTATTATATATCCAATATGTCGAAACTTATGGAATCATAGTGTAAAACAAAGTTTTTGGAGGAGATATAAAAGCTGATCACATGCTCCTGAATGGATACTATAATTAAACATGAGTCATGTTTCATGAGGCTAAAGGAAACTTTTAAAATATAGGATCCTAAGGGGTCTGCAAAATGAACTGCCTTTCTTTAATAAATTTCAAATATTCTATGTATTTGGAGCTGTTTATTATAAGTTAACATGGGATGAGATATTTATTATTACCTTACTCTAAAAAATATAGGATCTTAAACTTTTCTTTCTCGTTGCAAACACTTTTGCAACCCATTCAATTCAAGACTAAATCTAGTTTGATAATCTCATAGAGGGGATTAGTCTGCACCCATGTCTGGGAGCAGTTGGGCAAGCAAGGCAAGCAAGGCAAGAGGAGCAGGTGGAAGGCCTGTGGCCATTAACGTTCAAAAACACCCCGGAGAATCCGGTGGAATAGAAAAAAATCTAAAAAAACTGGTGGTCACAATTTCCCCAGAGATACTCGTGTGGCAAGCACAATGCAACCAGTACATCAACACGCCACATTCCCAGCCACTTTTGTCGGTGGAATTTGGAGTCCATGTGTATCTGGACATCCAAAAAATGGCCCTATGGGAAAAATTTTGTGAAGATGTACACAAAATTTTCCCGACCACAGTGTATGTTGCACCTCACTCCATGTTGCACGGTTGGCTGGACCTAGGTTTTGAAAGCAAAATAGCAGCAGATGAGGCTGCAGCGGTGTGCATAGTGGTCAACCTCCCTGAAGGGCAATGGGTCATTAAAACTAAATGCACCAGATGGATAAAATCAAACCAAATTTTCCTCACATTTGACTTTTTGCCTACTACAGTAAAATATGACATTTTGGAGAAACACCTGAAAGATGGTCTCGCCATATACAGCAAAATACAATCTTTCAAAATGCAACGTTTCACGCTGATGCCACACTTGTGCACCAGCAAAGCCATCGCAGTTCTGACCCCAACTGAGGAGATCACGAAGGACCTAACCAGATCCTGCACTCCACCTTTATTGACATTGCAGGGCACACCACCCACCCATTCTGGGTAACCATGGATAGCGCACCCCCCATTTGCACCCACTGTGATGTGTTTGGCCATAAAGCACACGCATGCCCCATCAAAGAGGGCATTATATTCCAAGAGCACCCCTCGGCGGCCATGGCCAGCGGAGAGGCGCACTACGAACCAACTGCAAGCACCAAAGAGGCTTTCCCATGGGGAGCACAAGGCTGCTACCTATTGGTAAAGCCCATCTCCCCGCAGGAGTGGAAGAAGGCCAAGCAGGCCCATAGGACTGCGGCCAAGGTCACCACCACCATCCCACACTCATAATGCCAGGAGGATATGGAGACCTTCGTGGCAGAAGCAACTCGGGAATCTATCACCCAATCAGATTGGGAGGCCCATGCCGAACAGGCCACTCAATTTGAGGATCTGATGGGAGATTTGATCTCACCCAATCGCTGCACCCAAGCCCCAGTCAAAACTGACTTGGGACCTATCCCAACCAAAAAATTTTTTTTGCCCCACTTGACGGTGCACCGAACTTATCCGCACCGCAAAAAATTCATCTGACGTCGGGAAAACAAAAAGCGAAGGCCAAAGCCAACATGACTCTTTCCACAAAAATTAACAAAAACCCCAGTAGCGTTGCTGCTAATACCCGCGCTGCTGTAAAAGCCCATGGGGACCTGGAAGAGGCTGGTGGGCCAGGGGGCCCACCCCCTCACACTTAAGGTGCAATGGGGGAAACCTTCACTCTAGGGATGCTGAATATTGCTGGACTCAAGGCCTCCCTGTCCCAGGCTAGGAAACTGAGTTTTTTACAAAATAATTTATCTGTGGATATCCTGGCCATCCAGGAAACCCACTGTCCACAAGGTTCCGAGGAAGTTTGGAAAATAATGCTCCTACCATCCCTATCCTTTTGGTCGAAGCACTGTGGGGTGCTAATTTGGAAAAACAATTTTTTCAAATTTACATCTTCAGAAATATTCCTAAATGACCAAGTGCTCATTGTCACCTTCTCATGGGCTGATGTTGCACACACAATCGTCAACATTTACGCCCCAAACGGTGCACAAGAGCGTCGGGAATTTTTCCAGTTGGTCAAATCCCTCCCGCTACCCCCCAATTCTTTCCTAATTGGTGACATGAACTGTTGGCTAACCTCACCAACGGACTGGTGGCCACCCTCACCCCACGCCCCACAGGGTCACGTAGAACTACGCATTCTAAAAGCCACCCTTGGGTTAATAGATGCGCTGCCATGACATGCCCCACTGCTCAAAAACATGATGCATCCCCACGTCCACAACGGCCAATTAAGGTCCATGACCCGCATTGACCTTATTCTAGTGTCGACAAAATTCCAACCCCACATCTCCCACTTCAAAACAACGAAAATGGAATTCTCTGACCACTGACTGGTCTCAATAACATACCACTTACCCATCACAGTTGCAAAGGCCCCACATTGGTGCAAAATCCGCCCCCCAGAGCTTGCGTCGCCATGATTTTCCACGTGGGTGGAAGAGGCAACTTTGGCAAAATCATTTGTTGCACCATTTTGTGCAGACCCCATTTCCACATGGGCAACTTTCAAAGAAGACACCATCTGCCACCATCGCCATCTCTCATCCAGACGCTCACGAGCCACATCGGCGGTTATATCGCGTGCACTGGCAGAATTGGCCCACTTGGAGTCCAATATTCCAGCCTCAGGATATAGCCCTGCATGGGGCCAGAAGTGGGCGGAGGCAGCAGCCCACCTCAACGCACTTGAAAGGCAACACAAACATCAGGTTTGTATCTAATACAGGGCCACACGCATCACTAAAGGTGACAAGTGCACCGCATACTTCTTCAAAAAAATTTTTGCACCACGCCAGAGTGTGGCCTGCACACAGGTATGAAGATCGGATAATTCTATTGTGGACACACTGGCTGAAGTGGCAATCAAAATGCAAAGATATTACTCCAAGTTATACTGAGCTGAACCAATTCAGCCAGCTGAAATGGCGGAATTTCTCAACAGAGCTCATATCCGCACCATTTTCTGATACCCGGAAATAATGAATTTAATTACTCCAAACGAATTATGGACTACCATTCGTGGTGCGCCAAACCAAAAATGCCCAGGCCCAGATGGCATTCCATATGAGTTCTACAAAAAATATTTTAAATATATATCCCCATTGCTGCTAGCCTCACTCAACCAAAGCCTGTTGGAAATGCGCCTCCTACCAGGAGGACATGAGGCCTTTACAGTCACACTCTTCAAGAAAGGGGATAGGCTAGACTTAGCCAACTGGCGCCCTATTTCTCTAACAAATACAGACACCAAAATTTTAACAAAAATCATGGCTAACCATTTAGGGACTGTAGCGTCTGCCACCATCTCTCCAGAACAATTTGGTTTCATCCCCAGAAGGTCAATTTGGGATAACGTGCACTCTGTGGCTGTGTGTCAGTCCACAGCCTCTGGGGCACTTGTATTCTTGGACCAACAAAAGGCCTATGATAGAGTAAAATGGGAATACCTTAGGGCCTGCCTCCAACAATTCCGCCTACCTCCCCACTTCATTAACTGGGTGATGCTGCTCACAGAATCTGCAACAAGGGCAGTGCACGGCCCAGGTTTCCTAACAGAAGAAGTCTGTCCTCAAAGGGGCCTGCGACAAGGGGACCCCCTGAGCCCACTCTTATACAACTTCAGCCTTGACCCACTACTGCGAAATGTGAATGCCCAACTCACTGGGGTCCATGTGCCAGGCCAAACCTCAGTCAAGATGATGGCATTTGCAGATGATTGTGTGGTGGGGATGTCTAATAACAAAGATGCACGCGCGCTTGAAGCCCTCATCCAGGAATATTCCCGGGTAAGCAACACGGCACTGAACGCCTCCAAAACCAAAATCATCCTCCTTGGTCAGTTTCAGAACTGCTGGGCCCCAGCAAGTAGTTCCTAACCCAGCCTATCTGCTCGCCCAAGTCCACACCTTACTAACTCAAAACACACCGCTCCACTGGTGCTCCCCTTTGTGCCACGACCTACCATAGGACTGGTATGCCATCTGGGTGTGTGGTTGGAGGCAGGAGGATACATGTCAGCAGTAATGGAGTGCCATATACTGGACAACGTGATGAAGCAAATCGCCTCTCTCAGAGCCCACCCTACTACCCTCACTGGCAGGGTTGTTCTTGCCAACTCTATGCTCCTATCCAAAGTCTGGTTCAGAGCCCACGCCATCCCCTTCTCCCCAAGCTTCTTCAAATCCCTGTATGCTTTGCTACAAGGTTGGCTTTGGTCAGGCCGCCCTCCACCAGTATGGCTAGAGGTCATGTTTGGCCCTCATCATCATGGTGGCATGGGCCTACTTGACTTCAAAGCCCATGCCACCAAGATCCTGGGCACCTGGATTGCAGCCGTCACTGCTCCTACACTCCCATCCCAACACTGGTCCCGTACGGCCCACTCCAACTTCTCCTGAGCCTTGGGCCTCAACAATCCATCAAACCCCCACTCCCTGATAAAATACCTCGCATCACACGCATCAGCCACAGGTCCTCACGGGACCAAAACCCACTACAAACAAATCCTACTCTCCATGCAAAGCGCATAGTGGAGAATTCGTATTAGTGGATATACAACCCGAAGAGGCTGCCCCTCTCCTCAGTTCACACAAGAGGTACAGGGGCTACCCATCCATGATGGCGTGATCCCCACTTGACCCCAAGTCCTATCCAGGGTGGACTACCTGGATATGATGGACATCCCTTATTCCACTGAGACCCAAAAGACTATCTGGAAATATGCACACCATCCTCTGTTGCAGCCTCAAGTCTGCTCCCATGTGTGGTGCTGCCTGAGGTGGGTGTATCATACAGCTGAGCGCTCTAATGCTTTACACTCATCCTGTATCATTTGTGGCCAGTATGGAATGCTGTTTCACTGCCTGGAGAAGTGCCCCACATCTAAAGTAATATGGCGCGAAGTCCAACATCTGCTAGGCCAGGATCAAACACATCCCTTCAGTCTGTCAAGAGATATGTTTGCTTCATCAATGGCCTCCCCCTCCCACCCTCCCTTCGTGCTCTGGTGGTTGCAATCACCATGTGGACTATCCACACGATTGTCTTAGATGCCATCACCGGATCCATCCCCACCCTCCCTGAAGCTGTCCACAGATTCCGGTCTCATTTGGTGGATCACTTTCAAGCATGGATATTTGGATATCTCCCACCATGTCGCTGACAGCTGGTCTCCTCCTGGTTCCCAGTCTGGTTCATCAAATCAGACCCCTTCCTCCACACATGCTCAATAGTGGCTATGCCCCCTACACACGTTCCCTCCCCCATCCCATAAGTGGCATTCCCGCTGGCAACAAGAGATAGCATTGCTTCTCTGGGGTGCCTCCCCTGGTACTAAGTTTTGTCTCATCTGAGTCATATTCGGAAGTGTCCATCCCATGGTCAGCCTTCCCCACAATAAATTTAAAATTTAAAATTTAAAAAATATAGGATCTTATTTGAATTAAACATGCACTCTTCCTCTCCCATTGATTTTGATTTTCCCATTTCCCCTTTAATTGGTGCGGTATTGTCCCCAGATCGGCCCCTTGAATAAATAGAATTAAACGTGTGCTAAATTCTAGCTATTAATATGCTTTTCGAGTATCATCTCTATTATTTTATTCAGATTTTCTATAATATATTCTTATTATGGCTTAAGAGTTATGTACGTTGACTAAGTATATGAAGGATGCAAGTTCAATCCCACCCTTCCCACATTGGTCTGTGTGCCAGCCAAAGGTTCCTACTAGCGGTTAGTAGGTTAACATGTTTGTCGCCATGTCACCCAAAATATGGGTGACGGGTATGCTTCCGCGGGGGCCTGTCGCCCAAATATGGGTGATGGGCAGCAAATGTGTTAACAAACAATTCGTAGGTTTAGTATCGCTAATAGCAATTTCAAATATGACGTCTTAAAAATTGAAATGGTAAAAATGACCCAAAATCACCATTGGAGCTCTGAGGGTGTACGTAAGAAAAAGATGCGCAAAACAAAGTTCCTAGCTACTTGGGTAGGGGTAGATTTAGATACAAAATAAAAACATTAAGTCACATCATACTAAACTTTTTTAATTTATATTTATGATAAAATATTATTTATATTAAAGTGTATTATAGTATTCGTTAAAATAGTCCAAACACATTTGTGGTGATTTTGGACAATTAGGACAACTACTTAAAAATTTCACTGACATGCTCACTGACTGACATCTGAAACCTTCGATTCTGATAGGGTCAACCTATTTGGATGAGTGGGTGAGAATTGGCGAATCTTATCAAATCTGAAATTATCGAGCCTGATGGGTTCAATCTATTTGGGTGAGTGGGTGAGAATTGGCAAATATTATTGAATAATTCACCAAATTGCTCACCCGAAACTAAACAAAAATCAGTACTAGAGTTTTAAATAGGTTAAGTAAAGTTAGGATAATCAGCTCGCCAGCCACGAGGGCAGCAGCGAAGCTATTAGTCCGAGTGGCTCGAGAGTAGTGCTGGCACAGCCTATAGGCTACAATGTGAGCTTATCATCTGATAAACTTTAAATACTGCAGCGAAGCATGGGCATCTGGATGTTAGGTTTATAAATTTTAAAAACCTGCCTAATTTGGTTCACCTAATTAATAAAATACTTTTGGCGAGTTAAGTAGAAGTTGATTTAGTAGTTTGGAAGATGTCACATACTCAATGATTTTAAGTATAAAGAGATGTTTTGGGTAGCAGTTTAGTGTTATTTGATTGATTCGATAGGTTTATTTTGTTTGGCTGAGTGGTTGATGGTTTTGTTCGAATCGATAGGACAAAGTATAGTTTTGAGGGGTGATTAGTTATTGGTTGATTTGATAAGTTCAGTTAGGTTTACCTGAGTGATTGGTGGTTTTTGGTTGATTCGTTTGAGCAATTAGATTTGGCTGAGTGGTTTTGTTTATCTATAATATATTTTTATTCGAGGTGGGCCGACCTGGGGACGATACCGCACCGATTAAGGAAAATCGAATGAATGGGAAAGGAGGATAAAATCCGGAAAACCTCCATGCGCGGCGTATGATAGGCCAGGAACTCCATGGAACGCCTTTGCTATTCGCTATCTCGGTTCGGGGCATTGGTGCGCAACGCCAACACAGTCATAATTGTCCCCTACCCAAAGTTCCAGTACCGGAGTTTATCTATAATATAAATTCTAAATTATTAAAATGAATATCCGAAATTTTATAGACACCGTAGCGAAGCACGGGTAAATCAGCTATTATATTTATTTTTAGTAACTTCTCGTTTCCTAGCATTCGACAATTTGATGATAGTCACATTTGGGCCCCGTGAGAAACTCAACTGAATCACGCTGGGCGACGAATGCGTTAAACATGAACACCTTACCCATGACGTAATCAGAAAATAAGAGTCCCGATCTGAAGGTAGATAAAAACTTTCTTCGACGGAGTTAACTCTGTTCAGGTTTCATATCGAATTTCTGTTCTTTTCATTTCAGTAAAATCCAACCCTGGTCGACTTGCCTAAAATAGATATACTATGAAGTATAACTAAAAATTACCTTATTTTATAATCATATCTGATTATACCTATGCGAGTTTTCATATTAAACGTTTTTCTCTACTCGCTGTAGTGTCCATCTGTCTTTCTGAGTGGAATCTTGCGATTGATTTTTTGCTACTTTCCAGATTACCTAGAGCTTTAAAATTTGCACACTTATGTATCTCCCATGACAATATAATAATCCATTGAAAAATTGTACAAAGTATGAATTTTATAGAAGAATATTTTCAAAATATTTTAAAACATTTTATACTATAGTTTTTGACAAGATATATATCCTATACCTGGGGGTATGTTCAAAGCCCAAGAAAATATGAGATCATAGCATGATGAGCTTAAATTTTTATAGATGGCTATCATTTTTATATAATTTGACCAATAAAATCAACTAAATTTAAAATTTAATCAAAATTGACCAAAAAATCAACTTGATTGGATAAAATAGATTATTGTAGATGGTGATCAGTAAATTTAGCATAGACTGAACAATAAAATCATCTGATCAATATCATACATTAACATGATATATGTCCTATGTGTCAAAATCTGGTAGATAAAATTGAGACTGGCCTGCTAGTTGGAGTGCATGAGCACCCAGAAGACAAACCAGAATGCCAAAGGCATTTCCATCCAAGTGATTTAGTAATAAGGCAGGAGGGAGGCAAACAGAGAATGACAGCTGACAGCTGCCATAATTATCAACCCAGCAAGCAACTAATGAGCAGCCCCTGAGGGGCCAAAAGACTTGGGTATGGGGACTCTTCAGTTACAACAGAAAAGCCAGGATTTTCCACAGGTCCACTGGTAATAGATCATATAATGAGGTCATAAAACCTCACCCAATGGAGAGATAGGATCCTCAGCATCATTTGCACATCTTTGTGGCAAAGAGCTATTGGTGAATAGGGATATCCCCAATAAGTCACACATGTGATACCACAATCTGACAAATGTAGGTGTTAAGTTTTTAGCCAATGGTGCAAGCTAAATTGACTTAACAAGAGAATCAAGAATATAAACTCACTTCTCTAATAAACTCCTGCTTGTAATTGGGAAGTAGATTCTCCAATAATACTTAATAATAGCCAAATAACTCCAGTATGCTCATTGTTCTTAAGTCTACTGGCAACAACAAATATGAGACCTTTTAGGGGAGGATACTTCAGTGATAGAATATGGACCCTCTACCACTGCCTCCCTGAGTTTGATCCTGGTAGATAAACTTTGGGTAGGGGTCAATTTTGACTGTGTTAGCGTTGTGCACCAATGCCTCAAACTGAGATAGCAAATAATAAAGGCAGTCCATGGAGTTTCTGGCCTATTACATGCCATGCATGGAGGTTTTACAGATTTTATCCTCCTTTCCCATTTCTTCAATTCCCTTAATCAGTGCAGTATCATCCCAGGTCAGCTTACATTGAATAGAATTTAAACTTGAAAATTTAAAATATAAGATCTTCTGCCTTTTTAAAAAAGAAACTTTTTCTTCATAATAAGGACTAGTTCTCCAGAAAATATCAATGAGTTCTTCTTTTTGGGAAGAGCAAACACACACAACTACTTAAATATATAAATGCAGCAGATAAGAATAACAGATGGGTGACAGATGGAAACAATAATAATGAAAAGATATAATATGATGATCTTAAATGATAATGACAAAATGTGATTTTATAATTTGTCCAGGCGCCACTATTATATACCTTTCAGACATCTCCTGGCCAAATTCATTCGTTAAATGAGTTCATTCATAATATGCCAATCCTATGCTGGTCATGGCAATAATCATGAAATATACCCAAGTTAATTTAGCCCATTAATCAACTAAAATAACAATTGTTTCAGCCTAATTAATGGTAATTTTATTCCTATATTGGGTCAATTTTGAATGCAAAAGCCAACATTAAAATCTTCCCAATTATTCTAAATCATAACTTGACAAATAGCAATAAATGGGAAAAAAGTTATAACTCATAAACATGACGCACCCCTAATTGGGACAACAGCAGGCCTTTCATATCACTAAGTACACCCATAATTGGGATGTCTATATTCAAGTGCTTAATAAATTGATTTCATTGATTGAACCCAAATTTTCACCTCAGTGCATTAGTATTAGTGCACTAATTTAGGAGGTACAATTTAGTTAATGCAATGAGACCACTTTGCACCCATATGGACCCTTAATTAGCTCTAATAACATCATATTATGGCTATTACTAGCTACAATAATTGGGTTGTTTATAAACAAACAAGGCAGTTTTTGAGGTGATTTTGTTCTAAAAGATTATGCAGATATATTAAGAAAGATCAAAGGATCCATTAATGGGATAACCTATCACCATTAATTGTTTTTATTGAAGGTTTTTTTAAGTCAATCATTAAATTCTAACGTTTTCTCCCACTTGATTGGAATATAAACCCTGAGTTTCCCAATTTTTACTTCAAGGTCTGTAAAAGTACCTCTTCTGCCTATTGCAATTTTGCCACTTCTTTCAATCCCAAACAACGTTGTCAGTTTAACCAATTGGACAGAAATATGCAAATGAATATGTTTCTAGGCTCCCTCTGGGAGTTACAATTGGGTCATCTTGTTCCTGTGCCAACTTTAATGATGTCTACTTGGCCAAGACAATTGTCAAGGAGGAGGTATTTCTACCATTAAGCATACTTGAGGATTTGTGGGTTATAACTTTGGTCACATTATTTAGCAATTTTTTCAGTGACCACTTTCAGCCACATTTTTAATCCTCAAGATTCAAATTTCTCACTCCAGTCTACTTATTGGGATGGTGACCTTCTGGTGGAGTTCATCTTCATCCTTAACCATTTCCCAATAACTCAAGATTATTCTGCAGTGCTGGGATCATCAAATAATTTACATCAGGGTCAACTTCTTGAACAAATGAGGGCTTAATATGAGCAGCTTTTAACCACATTTGTCTTTTTCTGGTTGAAGATGCAATCATACAGCCTCATAATTTTGTTCAAGTTGACACCTTTGTTGAGGAGGTTATCAGTTCCTGGTCCACACTGCTTGAGAGTAGGCCCAATTTTGTTTCATCCTTGGATCTAATTACCAATGATGTTCAGGATGTCATTTCCTCTCAGCTGTTTGGAAAGCCTTTGAGGCTTTGCACCAGGCTAGTATGGATGGTTATCTTCTGAAGTTGGCCATACTCGGCCACCTTATGTGTATTTTCCACAACTGGATGCCTTCAGGCCATTTATTGCATGTACCCACCCTCCTCAAATGGTGGAAAGGCCAAGTTTATCACGTTTGACTGGCAACCCCAGAAATATGTCAGTATTATACTAATTTCTTGGTTGACTGTCTAATCTGGGTGTTTGTTTTCCTCCCAATTGCATGCTCAATTTTATTTTGGTCAACGGTTTTTTGCCTCCCCTACCAATTGTTTGCTAGGAATCAGCTACAACTAGTATGTGGTGCATCTGGCTCTATGTTGCCATGGCCCTCTTTCTTGTCACTCAGCAATTGATTGAGCCAAATTGATGTGCTTATATAAGGAATCTGGTCCCATGTCTCCTCCTCCCTTCAAAGCAGAGGAATAAAAACCTTGTTGGATGATTATTTTTGCCAATATATTTATTTTTGTAATATAAAATTTTAATTTTTCATTATATTTTTCCCTTTATTATTATATTTTTTATAACTCTATAATTTTTTGTTTATTTTGTATCTTTTTTCTTTTTAATTATATATTATATTTATTATCTTTATATAAAATGTTTTTTCTTCTAAATGGCCCTCTTTTTAAACCTTCTTATAAATTTTGCATGGACTCAATTATAATATAGCCTTTTTTAACTACTTTGATTGTGTAAACAGACCTTAAGGTCTACTTAATAATCACAACTGGGCCTACCCAAAAGCAATTCAACTTCTTTAATTGGCCTGGTCTGTGTGTATTACAGAATAATGCCTCTTCAGCAACTTTAAATTTAGTAAAATCATATTGATCCTTAAAATCTTTTTTAATATGGAACTTTTTAACAGCAAAACTGTTGTCAAAGGCTTATGCTTGCAGTTTAATTAGGGTATCTGCAAGCTTCTTGACCTATTTAGGATGACTGTTTTTGCTAGGATCTTCTTAAACTAAATATAGCAGTGATATTAGGGCTGATGCCTTCAATATAGAACCTAGAAAGGTGACATCTTAGTGGCAAAGTGATACAATATGTTGTAAGCAAACATAGCTGAGCTTAAAAAAGTGCTCCATTCAGATGGTTTGTCTGAGGTTAGCTTCTGGACAATGTTTACAAGTGTCTCATTTACATGCTCAACCATATCATTTATGTCTGGATGATAGGGATCAGAGAGCACATCTCTCACTCCCATCAACTGGCTAAGCTTCATAACAATGTTGGTGATAAAATTACTTCCGCTATCAGTCAAGATAACCTGTGGACAACCATGTTTGTAAATAAAACTTTTGAGGATAAACTTGGCCGTTGTCACTGAACCTACTTTCCAAATAACCTTGGCTTTAACCCACTAAGTCAAGTGGTCAATAGCCACGATGATGTACTTGGCCTTATACTTTCTAGTGGGAAGTGGTCTGACAACATTTATGGATACAATATGCCAAGAAAATCTGGGTCAAACGAGCTGGTAAAATATGCTCTTTCTGAATATGTTTTTGCCTTGGCATTCACCGCAACGCTCCAGTGTTTCTTGTTTATCAAAGTGCATCAACTCCCAGTAGTTTTATCTTTTAAGATGCTCTTTTGTTTTCTTGAATATGCCATGTACTATGACCTTATGCGCAGCTATTATTAGATATATTTGTGCCAGAGGTCTTGTAAAAATGACCTTCTTTCCTTTGATCATTTTGTACAATGTTCCATTTTTCAACCAAAGTGTCCTTTTGTAGATCTGTGAGCAATTTTTGAATAAATTTAGGCTCATTTTGGAATTCAAACTGATCATTTTTTGGAACAGCTTATCTGCGGCCAAACTAACAGTAGTGATTATAGGTAAACTGGATAAACAGTTGGCATTTTGGTGCTTCACTCCTGCAGGATGCTAGATCATGTAATTATAAGCTTGAAGCTTTAAAGCCCACTGCACTAATTGGCCCTCTGATTTCTACAAGTTGTTCAGCCATCTTAGGAACAAATGATCTGTTATAACCGTGTTGGGATTTTTGTTGACCTTTCCATCCATATAAATTATTATGAATCACTAGGGGATAATTTCCTATAGCAAGTGAATTGGATATTGGTTGACCCTGATTTTGGGTTAACAATGTATGGGGAACTTTAGGTAAAATTTCCTGGTTCAGATTTGTTAGTGTTTAATATGGGTGAATACTTAAGATCTCATCAGGCAGAGTTGCCAATGAAATGGGGTATCTTATAGTTGACCAATGATTAACTATCAGGCTTACTGATTAGGACTGGCTGGAGTTTATCACAAACTAATTGGAAATTTAAGGAGCAATTTGTGAGGCGATTGATGCCACCTGAAACTAGAAAATCACTCTGCTGGCCTGTGACCTGCATTAATGGGTAACATTTCCCATTACCTAAGCAGGTCGCTTGCCAAGTATGGTTGGTTTGCTGTGATCAAGTAAAGTATTTTGGGAAATGTTTTCTATTTATTTCATTTTAGGACTTGAGGAGGTCCATCAATGGAATCCTAACCAGAATTGGGGAAGACCATCGCTGATGAGACAAAAAAGGGTAATTCAATGGCAACAGCTGCCATTTCATAGCTGAGGCGCCAACTGAAGGTTGGGCGCCAAATTCCCTCAATAAATTTCCCTTAGAATTCACTCAATAAAGAACAGACTTTATGACTTAATAAACAGAAAACAGTAATTAGCAGGATTCATTAATAGTTATATTCATCTTCAAGGTCTTATTGCTGTGTGCTTTGATTGGGGACTCTTTAATAGGATAAAGAGTTAGGATCAAGGATTCTGAGAAGTGAAGCTGAGATGAGATGGGAATTGCTGCTGACTTTATGTCACAAGAGGAAAGGCCATAAACTAGGATCTGAGCGGAGATCAAGTTAAGCGGATAATGAAATAAATCCTTACTGAGGACATCTAGAGTATTTTGAGGATTAATACTTGTTAAGCGTTGGACCAAATACTAGTGATCTATTCAACTATGGAAATAGTCTTCATATTATTATCAATTGTATATCATATATCATCAGACAATGCAAAGGGTGCACACATCAAACCTATGCAGTTATCAACTAGGGGTGATATTTGTGAATGAGCAGCAAAGCCCTTAGATCTTTTAACAATTGGTGCTCATTACAGGGGTTGTAGTTGAGTAGGATACTAGGACAAGATGTTGTACAAGGATGAGTTAAGAAAACTCTGGATGGAGTTGGCAACTTTCAACAAGAACGCCTTGAATTCTGCATATCATCAAGGATTTTCTGCTTTAGAGGAGAGAGTTACTAATATCAAGAAAGGAGTTGAAGATGTCTTTAGTTTTGGTAATGATTTACTAGGAAAAGTAACGTCATTAACGAAAAAGAAAGGAGATCTACTTTGAAAAATTTTACTCTTGAAAATGGAATGAGAAGCGTATCAAATTCAATTATGGGCATTCAGTGCAGATATAGAGTGGCTGATAAAGCAAGTCAAATAGTTGAAGACTCATAAGTGTGAAATTGAGCCATATGTGATTACTGACGCTGAAGAGAGGACCCCACAAATTCCAGTTGGGAAGGTGACTATTTCATGAAATATACCAACCACATTTACAGCCATTTTGTGGATGAATCCCAAAATTACTCCTCAAGTTAGTCAAGTAGCAGAGCCAAGAGTGGTGGATAGAAAATTTTGGAGGAATTTAAAGCTACAGCAAAATTATATACTTTCAATCAGGATATTGCCCCTGCGTTTTTCCAATTATTTGACATGCCAATGTTCAGTTATGGAAATTGTCAAAAGGCTTTGACAGTGATGAACTGTTTAGATAACAATTGTCAGAATCTATTGTTACCCCATCTAGAGGGGACCGCTGGTCATACTCAGAGGCCAAGGCGGCAATTATGAAAGAATTTTGAAGTCCCACACGCATGCCAAAGTGCAAGCAAGAATTCATGGAAATCCAATTTTCAGAAGGCCAAATACTTAGCAAGTTTTGCCAACATTTCTACCAAGAATAGCAGATTTTGGTCATAGAAAAAGTGCTGGATAATTTTGATGCATGGATCGCACTACATGTGGCCCTTCAGCCCTATCACAACTTACATTGAATGATGTCTTCTACGTTTGCTACTGAAAATACCACCTCACAGATGGTTGATCATTTGAAAATATTAGGAGCTACATTTGATGCTCCAAATAGAAGTTTCAAACAGAGTCCAGTATGAAGTTCAAATCCTATGAAGGGGACCAAGGGCACTAAGGAGTCCAATAATTTCACCATGCTGGGGGATAAGCCCAAAGAATTTAAGCATATTGATAAAAAAGAATAACGCTGTTACCAGTGTATAGGAAGAGGGCACATCGCTGTTCACTGCAAGAAGTCTAAGGAACTGATCAATATGGCCCAAGTAAAAGAGTTCAAACCTGCACAGGAGTCAGGAAAAGGGCTGCAGCCTAGATGGGGAATAGTATAGAGCTGCAGAAAGACCTGTTCCCCCTGATATTATACATGAAGAAAATAACGTTAGTGATCTGTTTGTTGATGATAATGTGAAGGATTAACTATACCAACTGGTCAAATTGGATGTGAACGCAGTAACTAGATCTGGAGTGAAGTGGATCAACCCTAAAATAGTTAAGGAAGTTTTTGGCTGTATGCACAACAACTGGCAGACAAGATTCAAGCTGCGGAAAATCCATAAGAATTTGCACAAAGTCAAATTAGATAAGGCAAACTTATCTATCCTCCTTAGTGCAACTAAGGAATCATTTCCTGATCTATCAGTGTAGATAATTCACACCTTCAATTCATCAAATAATGCCACTATACACTCAGTAAATACAATTTTACAATACCCTAAGTGTACATATATAGATATACAGGTTAATCAAGTATGGGTGCTGGCAAAAGTTGACAGTGGAGCGCATATTAATATTGTCTCAACCAAGATGGTGATTAAGATGAGGATCTTGCACTATTTAGGACACAAGAAAGATTATGGGACAGCTGGGCCAAATATTAAAATTCTCTGTGGAGCATATAGCGCTCTACCACTCTGATTTGGATCCTTAGTGATATCCGCCCCAGCAATAGTTTTGACCAACCAAAACTATGATATTCTGATTAGGATGGAGTTTCTAAGGGAGTACAGAGTTAAATGTAACTTTGAAAAATGATACATTGAACATACTGGGTCAGACGTTACCATTGGTTTATCAGAAAGATGGGTAAGTTCCACTGATTAGGAGATATACCTTCATCAATATGATCTACAATGATGGAATTATCCCAATCTGTTACAATTAGTTGGCTAAAAGAGACAAGAAATGACAACAGAAATCCTGGAAATATGGGGAATTCTGTTAAGGATGAAGAATTTGAGGACCATACTGCTGGGGTCACAGATCATAGTCAACACAGGGTTGACATTAGAGATACCTGAGCTGCTGTATGGAGAAGTTGGAAGCTCCTGGAAAAGTCCAGAGTAGATCTTTGGGTGGCTCCTGGAATAATTATGCCAGGCCATTGAGAAATTCGAATTCTTCTGGTAAATTTTAGTGAAAACTCAATGAAGATTGAGAAGAAACACATCATCAAGTTTTTCATCTAATCCCAATAGCTGAATTGAGGAGATATTATAATTTTTAGACCCCTAATGAGATGGGATTACCAGCAGTGGTGACCAAAAGTATTAATCTTTTGGTCAATTGAGAGCAACTCGCTGATCTGATGGGCAGATAGCAGGAGGAGGTGCTCAATTCATTCAACAAGTATCAGGAAGTATTCTCCCAGGATGATCATAATTTGGGATGTGCGAGGAATATGATTCACAAAGTTGACATAGAGAAAGATTTTCTGATAAGAATGAGACTGATTCAATGGTCAAAGGAAGCCAAAGCGGTAGTGGAGGAAGAAATCAGTAAACTAGTGAAGCATGGGCTTCTAATTCCATCATTGAGTCCCTGGGTGAGCCCTATCCTAATTGTGAAGAAGAAGGATGGCTCTAATCAGATGGTGATCAATTATCAGAAGCTGAATAAGATTATAAAGAGGGTTTATATCCACTACCATGAATTGAAAATGCGCTATATTGATTGGGAAAAGCAAAGTATTCTTCAGCAATGGATCTGATATCTGTATATTGGAAAATTGATTTGCCAAGAGAAGACCAAAAGAAATGCGCTATTATCACCGCTCAGGGACTGTATCAAACGAAAAGGATGCCCCAAGTTCTATGAAATGCACTTGTAACGTTTCAGAGGGCCATAGCTATCTTGAATGACCTGAAGTTGTCATGCGTCCTGGTGTACTTAGATGATATAAATGTGTTCAGTAGGACATCTACTGAACATGTACACCACTTGGAGGAAGTTTTCAAGTGACTAACAACAGCTAACCCAAAGATCAAGCTGAGGAAGTGCACTTCTTCAAGAAAGAGTTAAGATCTGGGATTAGTAATCAAATCTAGTGGACTGAAGCTGCAAGCCCAGAAAATTGAAGCCATAGAGCGAATGGCTGTACCAAAGAGTGTCTGAGATATTTAAATGTTCCTTGAAATAACAGGTACTATCAAAGATTCATTTGAGATCTTGCAAGAATTGCTGAGCCCCTCTTTCATTTGCTGAAGGATCTGAAAAAAGGATTCATCTGGAGTGAAGAGACCCAGAGTTCTTTCAACGAATTACTCTGGTATTTAATAGATTCTCTGATATTGAAATATCCAAATTTCAATTGAAAATTTATAATACAGACTAATGCTTCACTAATGGTGATTGGCATCATCCTGATCCAAGTGGATGAACTTGGGGACAAACATCCAGTAGCATATGTGAGCTGGACACTCTTAGCCGCTGAGAAGAATTACACCATGACAGAGCGTGAATGTCCTGTGGTAATTTAAGCCTGTAAACAGTTTTGGGTGTATATTCATGGAACGCACTTCAAAGTGGTAATGGACCACTCCTCAATGAGTTATATACACAATTTAAGAGAAACAGAAGGATGACTGAATCAATGGAAATTAAAGCTACAGGCTTAAAATTATAAGATAGTCACCCAAGCTGGAACTTATCATCAGAATGCGGATGGCTTATCAAGATTGCTAATAGTCCAAGTGGTATACCAACAAGTGGATGAATTATTCCAGAGAATGGTCAAAGGAGAAATTGAGAATGAGCCCTGAGAAATTTAAGGTGCTCTTTGAAAAGTGATGGAAAACACCAAGACCATGGACGGAAAAGTTTTGAAGAAGATTGATGGATAACAATTACTATTTACAAAACCATCAGAATGAGCGGCTATTGTTCAAGACACTCATAAGGTTGTTGGGCATGGAGGCCTGAGGAAGATGATTGATCATAGTCACCTGTAATACTACTGGGATTTCATCAACTATGATGTAGCGGATTATCTGGCTTGTTGTGTGGAGTGCCAGTTGCATAAGCCTCACAAGAACATGACAGGATACCATCTGGTCCGCCCTGGATTTGCTTGACATATGGTGTTCATCAACAGTGATGGGACCATTAACCATGAGTACGGTGGAGTCAAATACATCATAGTTGTGATTGACCAACTGACAAGATGGGTCAAGATGAAGGCCCTGGTGAAAGTAGACGCAACAAGCACTGCAAGGTTTATCCTGGATAAAGTTTTATATTGACATGGATGCCCGCAGGTCTTGTTGAGTGATATTGGAATGAATTTCTTCTTATGTGATCCCATTATTGAATAAAATAATGGGTATCAGAGGAGTCATATCTGTACCTTACCATCTGGAGACAAATAGACTGGTAGAACAGGTCAATGTAACACTGACTGTGAAGCTGAGGAAGCTGGTCACAGGGAGAACTTCCGCAGGGGGAATGTACCTTAGTTTGGGGACATTTTAATACAACATAAGTCATCATACAGTGACCGGATAAAATTCATTTAAGTTGTTATATGGAAGGAAGGCCGCGTTGCCACCAATTTTATATTTTGGTGGTGGAATTAACATTGGGGATGAGTGCTGAGCAGTATCTGATACAATTGTTAAATATCCTGATTGAAATGCAATTGCAAGCATTCAACACAGACTTAAAGAAAAGGATCAGAGCAAAAATGATGAATGATAAGAACCAACCGGCCTTATCAGAATACTGAATAGGAGAAATAGTTGCCTATTGCAATATGCATGGTTTTGGGGGAAGAAACAAGTTATATGCATTGTGGTCAGGTCCATTTGAGATTATTGCTAAGATGACAATGGACACCTATTCCATCAAGAACCTCTTAAATAAAAGGATAGTAAATTGAGTCCATGCTAAGTATTTAAAGCAGTGGATAGATGATAAATAAAAAGATTGTTTCTGAAGAACCGCTGAACCATTGAGATGGTTATGTCCTGATGATTTTATTTTTCTAAAAAAAGACTGCCAAACCAAACTAGATGATTAAGTCTTAAAAAAATAAGACCTCTGAACCATAGAAAACTGGTAGGTATAAGTATACCTTGAAACCAGTTTGGGGGAATAAAAACAAAGATGGACCGCTGAACTGAATGAAGGTCATGTCCCTTATAAAAAGATGAAAAAATAAAACAATGACAAAAATATAGTGGTAAAAAAATAAAAAATTATTAAAAACGCACAAAAAAGGATATATTTTTATAATTTTTTATTGGCTATTCTTGACTTGGGGATGCTTTTGCCTATGTCACCATTTGGGATAAGGAGGTTGTATCACAGTAGGAGTAAATAAACCGTCAAAATCTATGTGAGATCAGATGCTAGCAAGGGCTAGACTTACTTGAAGCTAAGTTTGTTGAGTGGAGGCTGATCCCTGTGAGAATGCAACTAAAGTGAATAGAACAGAAATGTTGGTACCTGCTAAATGCAATACCCCAGATTGGAGAGGGAAGCAACAGAACAAGAAGAGACAGTTAGCAAATAACCCTGAATAATCCCAATATGGCGCCAGAGCTGAAATATTAGTCTTGAGCACTTGCCAATGGTATTCATCAAGAACATTGGGTATATGGGCCAGCATTGAGCAAGGGATACTAGGTGGAGGTTGCAAAATCATGCCCCTATTAAAGCCATCAGGAGAAGATACCAATGTTATGCACCAGAAATGAGATAGTCGTCCAGGGAGCAAATTTCATACTGCAGATGATGACTACGAGCTTCTTGGAAGTGAAAGAAGAATGAGCAATAGGAGCTGGGAGAGGCGAGAAGCTTCATGGCCCAACTTCAAAGAACTTGGCTGGCAAAGTGAAGAGCATGGGCTGCAATGCCTCAATCTAGAATGTTTTCGAGATTGGAGGGGTTCAGAGCTATGGATAGAGCCTCAGTTACTTGGGTCCTCAATTCTGCATAGGGGAGTTCAAAATGTTCATTGCTTCCAATGGCTTTTTCTGTTGATAGAATAGCTGGCTTGTAAAGCTAGCCAGGCCAGAAAAAAACTCCAGAAGTAAGTCCAGTCCAGTGAAAAAAGATTGACCAATAGTGGAGGGCATTGTTTCAGGAGGTTGATGATGATTGTAGGAGTATCTGAAAATGGAGCCAAATCCAGGAGAGTTTTGAAGTCTAACTCAAGGATCAATAACAGAGGGAGGATTAGTTGCAAGAGTTTTAGACAATCGCTAACCTGGTTTCATAAGGGTTATATACTGGTTCCAGTAATTTCATGGAAGGAAAGGCCATAGAACTTGATTAGGAGTATTAGTCCTGAGAGGACCATAGAAGAGGTTCCATTGTGCAGATCAACTCAACGGTTGGAAGAGCCAAAGGTCTTTATCAGACATGCTGTCGAGCAGTTGTTGATACTGAGATTCTGAATTTGATATATGAGCTGTATGAGAGGGTGGATGTCAGAGTTTTATAAAATCAACATTATGCACTTTAGAATCAATTAAGCTCTAAGTATAAAGAAATCAATCTCAAAATAAATGATATAAGCTCTCCAGAGAAGAATTAAGAATAATATGAGCTAAGTGGTTATTATGAGAAAATAACAAGATCAAATGTAAATGAGCATTCTTAATTGTGCCACAAAATGAACATACCTATGGCAAATATCTTCTGTCAAGGATGAGGAGGAAAATCAGGAAATTGAGGATGCCAGACCAAGAATCATGAATATGCCAGCAGGTCATATGCCCTGATGGGGGAAAACTGAATCATGGGATCAGTATCATCATGAGTAAATCAGCCTGGAATGACAGAAGGTCGCGGGGACCATGCTCTGAGTAGGTGGTAGCAAGGAGGAAGAGGAAAAGAACTGCATGCTGAAGATTGTCCTGAGTAGTATTGAGTACAGATCAACTATGCTTCACTAGAATCTAAGAAGCACGTGAACTTGTGTCCAAGGCAGTATTCTCCTGTCCCAATCCTATTCTTGCTGGAAATCTAGGAAAGAGGGGGGATGAGTTGGGATTTTGCCCACATTTCCAGCCATCTAGATTACCATGGATTGCTAGGGATAATTCCCTATAGCGAGTGAATTGGATATTGGTTGACCCCAATTTTGGGTTACCAATGTTTGAGGGATCTTAAGTAGTTCGCCTGGTTTGGATCCATCAGGGATTAATCTGGGTAAATGCTTAAGATCTTGTCAGGCAGAGTTGCCAACAATATGGGGGAATCTGATAGTTGATCAATGATTAACTAACAGATCTACTCATTAGGATTGGTTGAATTCATCATTGACCAATTGATAACTTAAGGAGAAAGTTGTGAGGTGAAAGATGCCACCTGCAACTAGTGAATCAATCAGTTGGTTCGGTACCTGCCTTAATGGGTATTAAGTCTCATTATAAAAGCAGGTTGGTAACCAAATATGGCTGTTTTGTAGGGATCAAGTATAAAATGTTAGGGTCACATTTTCTGACTCTTTCAATTTTAGGTCTTGAGGATGTCTGACAATGGAATCCTAACCAGGATGGGGAAGGCCATTGCTAATGAGATGATGAAGGGTAAATCAATGGCTTCAGCTGCCATTTCATAGCTGAGGTGCCAACTGAGGGTTGGGCGCCAAATTAACTCTATAAATTCCTCTGAGAAAACTAAATAAAAAGCACACTTTATGACTTAATAAAAAGAAAAAACAGTCTTTAGCAGAATTCATTAAAAGTTCTATTCATCTTCAAGGAATTTTGTTGATGTTTGATTTAATTGGGGACTCTATAATAGAATAAAGAGTAAGGATAAAGAATCCTGAGAAGTGAAGCTGAGCTGAGATGGGAATTGCTGCTGACTTCATGTCACCAGAGGAAAGGCTGTAAACTAGGATCTGAGCGTGGATAAAGTTAGGCGGATAGGGAAATAAATCCCTTATTAGGAAAATCTAGAGTTTTTGAGGAGGAATACTTTCTCAAGCATTGGACCAAACACTAGTGATCTATTCAACTATGGATAATAGAATTCATACTATTATCAATCATATATCATATATCATCAGACAACGCGAAGGGTGCACACATTGAAACTGTGCAGTTATCAATTAGGGTTTAATATTCATGAACGAGCAGCTAAGCCCCTAGATTTTTAACAAACCATAAAGTGAGTGCCATCCAGATAAACCTTAAATAGCTTATAGGCATATATGACCGCCAAGCAATCCCATTACGTCACTGTGTAATTCCACTTATGGACGTTTAAGGCCTTAGTAGAAAATGAAATTGGATGTTCCTCACCGTCTTCCCCTATCTGAGACAACATGGTTCCAACTGTCATGAGCGAGGCATCAGCTTGAACAATAAACTTGCTCTCAAAGTTCAGGAATCGCAGAACTGGGGCTGTTATTAGAGCTGAAAAAGCTGATCAAATGCCTCTTGACAGGCCCAATTCTAGTCAATTATGACCTTGTCCTTGAGTAGATGAAACAATGGCTCTCCAATTCGTGTAAAATCAGCAATGAATCGGTAATAATAACTGTCCATGCCCAGAAAGACTTGTATATTGCTCTTAGATTTGGCCATTTTATCTTCAATATTGCATCTAATTTGGACAGCTGAGGTTGAGTCCTTCTTTGTTGATAACAAACCCAAGATATTACATTTGGTCTTCAAAAATTGTCACTTCCTGGCTTTGATCTTAAAATTAGAGGTAGCTAGTCTCTTGAAAACCTCCTCTAAATGTTACAGATAATTGGTGAAAGTGCAGCCAAAGAAGTTTATGTCATCCAAGTAAACTAACACACAAGACTACTTTAAAAATCCCCTAGGATTGTGTCCATCGCTCTATGAAACGTAGCTGGGGCATTACATAGTCCTTATGGAATCCTTTTCAGATGGAATAGGCCCTCCTAAGTTATGATTAAACATTTTTTGCACTCATCTTCAGGAATATTGATCTGCCAGTATCCACTTATTAGGTATATAGCAGAGAAGAACTTTGAAATTTCAAGTCAATCTAAGATGTTGTCAATCCGTGGAGGAAGATAAGAATCCTTTTTTGATGTTTTTTATTTTTTGGTAGTCAATGACAACCTGATTGCTACCATCCTTCTTTTTTAATCTTAAAATTGGGGCGGCCTAAGGGTTCTTTGATGGGGCCAGCATTCCACAATCTAGAAGCTCTTTTATCTCTTTTTAAAACAACTTCTTCTGCTGCTTTTGAGCGTCTAATTTGGGTTTAACTGAATGGGGTCATGGTCAACAGTATTGATAGTATGTATTACATCCCTAGCACAACTTAAGCCAAAATCATCCTTTGCAAATATTTCACAATACATCAAAAATAATTACTTACCTTGAGCCTTTTCCAGGTCAGTCAGGTTCCCTAATTTGGTTATAGGAATAACATTATTGGTACTAATGGTCCCTTCATTGGGAAGTCCTATCTCATCTAGGATCCCAAATTCATGAAATTTCTGAATTTCTGTAGTCGGGAATAAATGCAGGTAGGCAATAACTTGATGCCTCCTTATATCAATGGGCCAAGCTTGTACGTTTTCATATAAGATTTGAATCTCTTCATGCCCTGGAATGACTATAATAATTGTGATATTCAGCTCCTATTTGGTATCTAGACCATGGTTGGCACATTAACTCATAAAATCCCTTTGGAATTTAAATAGTCAGCCTGGTAAGGATGTCTACTTGAGTTCCAGGAAGCACAGTAATTTGATGATATAAGTGTAATGAGATTCCTTTCAATTTGTGAATATGCATTGGCAGGGCCTTAGTCTTTGAGCGTGATTTTGTGTAATCAATTGGGACTATGCGATCCCTGAAGCCAAGTTGAAAAATAGATTTGGCTGTTTCTTTTCAGCCTTTCCACTTTTGTATAGTATAGCGGGACGCTCTGTCCCAAGATAGTTAGCGTATCTCCTTTGTGATTCATGACAACACAAAATCTTCTCAAAAAATTGGTCCCAATCAGGATGTCATAGCTTGTATTTGGCAATATTATGTCTGGTGCCTTCACTACAATGGATCAAAAACATAATGGTAATGTGCTCTAGGCCCTGAAAGAATTTGCGTTGTGGGCTCCTGCTATGCCATATCCTTGGCAGTGTGCAACGTCAGGAGTAATCTTCAGCTTCTTGACTAGTTTGGTGATGACAATGTTGATAGTTGCCCCACTAACAACGATGGCCTAAACACAAATCTTATTTACTGCAATATCCACATATATAAATTCAGAGTAGGTATTAAAATCATTTATTGAATGATTATTGGAGTAGTTGTTTGGTTCCAAGTGGGACTTCAGACTTGATTAGATCTCTGAAAATTATCTGCTAAAGTTTTTATGTCTATGGCCACTTGCACGTCATGTATTGTGGGCAGATCAGATGGACATTTAGGATGGTTATTTAGCCCTTGAAAAATGACTTGTTTAGCATAAGGCTTTGATACTTCATCTTAAGCCTCTTCAGTGACCTTTAGTTGCTTTAAATCTTTTGCTTTGGCATGGGTGGTAAACATATAAATATCATCAGCCACAATGTGGTGCAGGCTATCTTTGGACACTTCATCGGCCAAGAAAAGCTTTCCTGGGTTGGGTGGAATGTGTGTTAGGTCATTGGTTAAGGTAAAGCATTCTGGCTCTACTCCATCTGCTCTTTTTTCCACCTTTTCTTCATTATTAACCTTTAGGGCCACATTCACTCCAAGTTATTTATCTTCTCATCTGTAGCACTGACTAGCAAAGTGTCCCTTTCTGCCACAATTATGACAGGTAATTGACCCTGGTTGATGAGTGGTTTTCTGATTCACAGGCCGATTGTTTTTTCCCTAATCATCTGAATTTGTATTCCTTAGCCCCAAAATCGAAATTTTGATTGATCTATAATAAGTGGCGTCAAAGCTACTTGAGAACTACTCAAATAATTTAAGAGTTCTAATGCTCCCATGGTTCAATTAAAGTCTGGAATCATGTCATGCTGCCCATCACGGTATGGTTTGACAGCATTCTGCATGGAAATCATTGCATCAAATTCGTTTATAGCATTAGACCCAAGAAGAACCTGAGCCTCAGGGTAGAACCTATCCGCGAAGTCTCTATTGGACTCATTCATCTGGAATTTGATATTAAGAAGATTTGTTTTTTAGGACAATATCTAATCAGGCCATCTAAATTGCCTTATTACTGCATTTTTTGCATCAAAAAAGACCAGTCGTCACCCAGATAGGGCATAACAAGATCAACACTATGGAACTCCAGATAATTGATAAGTGCTGTAGACTTTGCATGATCAGATTTTACTCACATAGCTTTTTGAACAATTTTAGAAATGAATGTACATTCCTTTCTTTGTCAAATCTTGGCAAGTTAAAGGGCTTAAAATCATTGCGCCCAGAATTATCCAGAGGAGATACGCTTTGTATGGAGTTTGAACGTCTTGAGAAATTATCTGTTAGAGTTGGTCCACATTTGTGATAAGTGTCATCTGAAATTGGAATAGTAGCCAAAATTTTGAGTATAGAATAAACATTTGTAATAACTATTTCAGCATCTATCTCTACCCCTGAATATTCTGCTTTGTGGAATTGTTCCAAACTGCTAAATTTGGACTCCTGCGTTTTGGGCCTTAGGTAGTTTTCCCAGTTGTTTTCTGCCCAAATACTAAGAGGTTTAATGCTCTCTCCCTCGAGGACTAGTTGACCAGCTGCATCTTTTCCCCTTGAGGGCATCAGTTTCCTTCTCAAGGCTCTCACGTTCTTTTCTAAAAGTGATTTGATAAGCCAATATATTCTGAACATATCTAGTCAGATCAGCAACATGGTCATTTGCCGCCAATAGCTGGGGTTTGAGCTCTTTCTTCTCCTTGACAAGTTTGACATTTTTGTCTTGCATGGAGGATATTGTAGACTGGAATTCTAAGAATTCCTCATATACCTGAGCGAAATCTCCTCATAATTTGGCCCTACTAGAATGGCGGCCAGATCCTCAAAGTTTTTTTTGTAAAATTCCTAGCTCAGTCTGGGCATATTCATCAAGCCAAACACGCGTTGCTTTCAATTCCAGATGATTTCTTCAAGAAGAAGTAGTATCTTTAGTAAAATGTTTGGTCCGAGAAGGCAGAAATTTGGAGTAATTTTTATATTTCTGGCAGCAAATATTGATATTATAGACCCACTCACTGGTCAATCCATATAAAAAGAGATCCTCAACTGCAAGCTTTGGAACTTTTTAGTTGAGTTGATATTCTAAAGAATCTAATCTTCTGTGGGCACCATTGACCTGTTCTGTATTGATGACATTGGCCTTTCTAACTTATATTAAAGCTGGAATTCAGCTTATCCAGTAGGTTAGATCAAGAAGATCACTCTTCTTGAACTCTGTACATCTCTGTAAGCTCTATATTCTGCCAATCCAGAATCCTTTGGGTGTGCTAATGGATGGTTTTACAAAGCTGACCAAGAACTCATTGGTTGCTTGTATACAATTGAGGCGTCTGGCCAGAGTTGCCATTGTTGCCTCTTGGTATAGCATATAAATCTCCATTTTGAAGTCCTGATACTTTTAGAGAATAAAACAGAAAAAAGATAGGTCCATCTGAGATGAACCAATTTTGTACCCATGAAAGAGGGTCTTTATATTCTCCATCACACTGTCTGAGGTGAACTCAGTAGGGCCTGTTGGGTCCACATGCCCTCCTCCCGCCATGATGAGATCTAAGGAGCATGATTTACTATCCTCAGTGTTTTAAGGGTGGTTAGCCTGGTAGGTAAAGCTGCTTCCACCCTAGTGCAGGTTTTGAGTTTGAAACCTCTACTAGCTAGTAAAATTCTCAGTGTGGTATATTTGTCCCAAGGTCGACCCACCTCAAATATTATTTATCCTCAGTGTTTTGGTGACTAGTGCTAAAGTACTCAATGATTTCTTGGTCACTGATTTCCATATCATTTTCATCATATCTTCTGGAAGCTTCTTCCTGGTATCTGGATTGACTATTCATATTAAGTGTTTAATGTGGTTTTTTTAGTAAGCACTTGTAAGTTTTTGAGGATTTACTTGCTTAGTCAATATAATCCTGATTCAATAGTTGAAAAAATATTTGGCTGATATATCCTAGATTTTGATATGTGCCTTATGGTATTTCCTAACTGTTCTGAAGCTCACAAAGCTAAGCAAAAACTTGACTCTTCTGGTCTCTTCTGGGTATTTTTTCCCTTTTTAATCAGGAACTCTCCTGATGCAGGTAATAATGACAAGCTCCCCTTACCGCTTGTCTACACTTCCTAATATGAAGATTGAATTAATATAAGACAATAAAAGATGGAAAAAATGATTACATGATAAGATGATGATCTTATTTTAAGGCCAGGCGCCAGTATTTTATACCTCTATGGCATCTCCTGGACATACTCATCTAATAGATGAGTTCATTAATACCATGCTAAACCGCTATGGATTATGGCAGTGTTTATAAAAAAATCCCCAAGTTAACTAAGCCCTTGAATTAACTTATTTATAATCATGTCTGCCTAATTGAAGGCACTACTACTCTCATGATTGGGAAGATTTTAGGCGTATTATTAGCACCTCAGTCGTATATATTCGCCTTTCAACTAGCCCAATTACATTTTGTCATACAGTTGAAATACAATAAATGGGGTAAAAGAATATATGGAATTTGAATAATGACGAAGTCCTAATTGGGACGTTGATGGGCCTCTCAACAGTTCTAGGTACTCCCTATTTGGGACATCCATGTGCAAGTGCTATCATGCCAATTATAATGATTGACATACATAAAATTTAGTTTTCATTAATTGATTTTTCATCAAGTTCAAAGAGGCAATTAAGTTTGTGCCATAAAACCACTTGGTTCACCCATAGTGGGTTGCATAGTCGGCCATAATAATATTATATCATAGCTAGTATTAGCTACAAAAAGGCTTGTTTAGATGCAATCAAGGTGGTCTTGAGGTGAATCTGATTTGACAAATTATGCAGATAAATCGGGAAGGATCAAAGGATCCATCAATGGGAGTTATCTATCAGCATTGATGGTTTTTCTCAAAGGGTTTATTTTTGAGTCAACCATCAAAAATACTACCACCTCCATCCCCTAATGGGCAAGAATGTGCCATTTAGATGATCAGAGGAATGTCAGCGGGCTTTTGACACTATCAAGGTAGTTTTACCTCTGTGCAGGTCTTATGCTACACAAATGAATAAAAACTGTTCATAGAGCATGTGATGTCTCTGGTAAAGCTGTAGGGCAGTATTGATACATGAGCATTATGGCCGTGAACATCCATTATAATACTTATCCAGAAAAATTTACTGGAAACAAACTCTTGTGGGAATTATATGACAAAGAGTTGGCTGCCATAACATGTCATTGATGCACTGGTGATATATGCTGTATGGGGGCGAAATACATAGTTACAGTGAACAAAGACTATAAGTTATCATATACTATCACAAACCAGTGGATGCTATAAAACTGGCATTAAAATGCATTGTGACCCCTTCAACTTCAATTTTAAATACAAGTTTGTTTAAGGGTCAACGTACATATTACCAGATACCCTGAGAAGGAGCCTGCCACCGGATCCAATCTTATGGTGGGCGTCAAAATATTATAGTGATTTCTCCAAAATAAAGTCTTGGTTAAGCTTAGTTGAGGTAGTAACTATTGCCACCATCACAGCCTCTGCAACATCCAAAAATCCACTCATTTGGGCCAAAGTTATATTTTTCATCAGCATCATAGACCACACTCAACAGTATACTCTTAAACAAGCCCAATAGCACACTCAAAGGTCCTCTTTAGATGCCATACTAAATGGCAAATTATAAAGCCTGGAAGGACAGGACCTAAAAGATAAGAACAGGTGGGGAAATTCAAATCTAATTTGGTTACTCAAAAGAATATATATTTAATTATGAAGACTTATATGGGTACCAGAAACTATACGCATATGAGTCATAAGGGAACATCATGATCCTCTGATCATGAGGCACCCTGGAGTCAAGAAAGGCATTTTATCAATTAAAAGAGCGTATGACTGGATTGGGCTAATGAAGTATGTGGCTTAATGGAATACTGCCTATTGTACATGCAATATAAGTCTAACAGAATGGGTTGAGATGGACCGTTGCGCCCACTACAATAGGAGGCGGGACGGTGACATTGATACCAGTAAACTTCACTGTTAGTATTCTCACCTCCAAGGGTTTTGACGCAGTCGTGATGGTTTTTGGATAGGTTCTAAGATATGGCCTATCTATATAATGCCTGATGATTTATATGGTTGAGTATATGGACCAGCTATTTGTATCTCACAAAAAAGTATGTTTGGAGTGCCTCAAAAAGTGATAAGCGAAATAAGCCTCAGTTTACTTCAAAATTTTGGGATTCCCTGTCAGCATGCTATTATCAAACCTTTCCAGTTGTCAGCATATTTCTCCAAGTCTGATGGAAAAATAAAGCAAAACAAAAAGTCACTCAAACAATACTTCTAAGGCTATGCTACCGCTTCCCAGGACACTTGAGCAGTCATCCTTCACCTAGCTCAGTTCATCTAAAGACTTAAAAAATGCCTCCATAGGTATTTCAGCATTATATACTAAATTGGGGTATAACCCTGCTTTCACAATTAGGCTTCAAATAAGCGCAAATATTCCCATGGCGGATAACTTTGCTACTCACATTCATATATACATCAACAAGTGCTGAAGCAGTGGGAGAAAACCTCTCAGGACACTAATCATTTTGCATATTAAAAACGCAGAGCAACCCCAAGCTATCAGACAGGCGATCCCATAATGTTGGACCAAAAATATCAACCTCAAAGTTCCTTGTCACAAATTGGCTTGTAAGAGGGCAGGCTCATTACCCATTAATAAAAGATCTGGAGAATGGATCGTTTCATGTGGTGTTACTTCTGCATTAATATATTTAAAAATACTTTACACGCTTCTTAATTGCCCCTTTTTAAAAGTGAAAGATTGTCAAAAATTGATTCTTTACTAATAGAGATAGCACATGAAGTTTGAAGTTGAGGGAATACTAATTACACGTAGAGTCAAGAGGAGAATAATACCTGGTGGCTTGGAAAGGTATTCAGTTTACAATAACAGCTGGATTTCTGCACGAGATTGTACCAACTTTTGCGAATTTATTGATTACAATCACACCCAAAACTCCAATGCACATGTGACCACCACTGTCAAACCCATGACTATCATGTCTATTAACCTTCTCTTGCCACAAAAGTAATTATATTATAGTACATGATCAAGTAGGAGTAGACCCTGTCTTTCTAGGAAATGGTGTATTGAGGCCCCCACCATGCCCATTGAATTAATCTGTGATATACCCCTTCATATTAAGGAAAGGGAAGGGAACCTGAGAATACCCTTTAGTAAAAATACCAAATTCTGAGCTTACCTTTGATGAACGCTGGGTATCTACCACTCCCCCAACCATAAATTTTCAAACATCCTGGAGCAGCAGAATTTCTGATTCCTCTATAACTTTCAATTACACTGAAATGTATTTAAAAAATCAAAAGTATGTGCAATGAAATCTGCATGAAAACCGGCAATTAAAATTGGATCCCCATAAGGGGCATAATTGAAGAGTTTAATCCAGAAAAAATCCCTCAAGACGTCAAACAAATCTTTAAGCAAACATCAAAAATAAGGACAGTGTAATTATGCTGGAGCTCAACAAGCTAGTGAAGACCGCCAGAGCAAACCACAAAAAGTGCCTAACCACACTTTCAAACCGTGATATTGCACAAAAGCCCTGCCGTTTTTTAGAATATACAAAATTCAGTTTGTCAGAAATGTTCTGCAGTCCCCTCTCCTTACTTCCCTGAAATTTTATAACCCAGAACTCTGCTAACGGTAGAGTGCTATATTAGTTTTGTTATATCATTAATAAAGAGGTGATTATTCTAAGAAGAACTTTTAAAGTTTAAAAATAAAATAGATACTGTACCCTCCAAAACTAGCACTGCAACATATGAAGGACCACGTTTATTGATCTCTGTAATGACAGTGACTATCTATCTGGTCTTTTCAGCCTTAGAATCCCTTGGCAGAAAAAATCTGGGAATGATTCTCAAGAAATTTTGCAACCACCATTTATTAAAAAACTAAATACTCAAAATATCAGCACAAATTAAAATCTAATCATCTAACTTAATACTCCATAACTAAGATGTAGTCAAAAACTCTTATCTGGCGGATTGAGGTATAGAAAAAGCTAATGGAAAAAGAACTGATGCCATAGTTGCTGCTCATTGCTATCAACTGTGAGCCCAAAAGAATCTAGGCTTTGATTATTTTGTACTCTCTGGATGGTCAGAACAGCCACTCCAGCCAAACCAAACTAGTCTCCCCTCAGTGTAAGAAGCATGGCCAAGGTTATTGCCAGCACTCAGATTAGCAGTTGGGATAGATGAATTTTATTAATCTGTTTTATGAACTATCCCCCACAGATCTTAATTCTAAATAATCAGAATGACAATGCCATGAAGACTATAGATGCTGATATGGTTAATAAATACATACAATAAAAGCCAAGTTTTTCCTTGGAACATCAGTTGTCTAACAGAAGTGTTGAATAATTGACTGGATTAATTGTAAGATTGTTAGTTATTTAGATCATACTGAGAACCATGGCTTCATGCCTAAGTAATTAAGCTCCAATATATATAATTAATCTATTGATTATATTCCATATCTAATTTAATTACATAAAAATCTGGGGTTTGCAATTTCTGTAAAAATTAATTTATATTATGATATAGTGAGCCATATTGGGGTATTTTAGGTTATGTGAAAATTATATTTTAGTGTCAATCAAAATATGATAAAGTTGTATTTAGGTTCAAGTGCTTGGGCAACCCAATTCTATAGTTCAGACAGTCAGTTGCTTAGCCTTTTTAAATACACAAGAGGACTTGTTGTCTATAAGCTATTTCATTATTCCAGAAGGAATTTAAACCAGAGTATAAACTGGGTGTACAGCGGAAACCTCATAGGTGGAGAAGAACATCAGAAACCATGCCTGAAGACCAGTGATTAGGCGATGGTGCAAGGAGAGGAGTTATGAGTTAAGATACAGCTACTACAATAAGTAACCCTACTTAAAGCATTAATTGTGAAGAATAAGGACAGTTATTAGGTAGTCAAAAAAATTATAAAAAACCCAACTTTTACTATCTTAGTTGTATTACGTCAAAGAAATTCACTATATTGATCAAAATATCATAGGTCTGGTAGCCATAGTACAAATTTGTGACAGAAGAATGCAACTGCAGTTCTAAGCTTATAAAGGCTATTTAGGTTGGGACCACTTAGTGTAAAAAACTTATAAAGTTTATATCAATTAGCACCATCTGTTAGTCTATCATCTCCATTCAATAGACAACTGCACACCAGATTCAGGCAGTTTACCAAAAAACCAACCAGATGAAGAAGCAAGCTTCAACAATCTTTTTTCTTTTAATCACAATTACTGATCACAGGATTTTTATAGAACATCATATCTTTCACCCCAATGGTCCCACCTCATGATGCCACATTAACTAGCGGCGCCTCTACTTTTCCAACCTAAAGCAACTTACTAACGAAGACACTTAATCCTCCTTAATTCTACTTCCTGTAATACCACACTAGAATGCCACACTAGAACACATAATATGTTGCAATAGATACATACTGCTCACTTAATAAAAGAAAGATTTTGACTGATCTAACAATAAGCCTAACTGGCAAATATCTAAATTTAAGATACTTATTTTCCTCCACATTGCAAAATACTATATTATAATTATCTTGAACAAGATACTTGAACAACCTCTGGTTATGCCAAAAAGTGGTAAAAATTTTATTATATGTTTTAAGTGTCAAATAAGACTTTAATTTATAATTAGATATATAAAATGATTGGAAATTGGGGACAGTATAAACTTTAGGGCCAAGTAATTAAGATGTTTTACAAGTGCATAGTATCAATACACTGAATGTCTATGTAGCAGAAGTAAAGGATAAGTTTTCAATTGCACTATTGAGCTATTGGGTCTTGACATAAATGAAAGACAACACTTGGGAGGGATAATTATTATGAAAGATTGTCAAGCCGCAAATTTGACAGAGTTAAAAAGGCGAAGAAATACTTCAAGTGGACCAGTAAGTTTAAGTTTACTACTAATTAAATATATTCACTATGTTATTTTTTTAACCATCTCTAAATGTATTGCGTTTCCAATGGATAATGTTCTATAAGTGTATTTTCATCAGGAGGTTGCACAGGATCTGAATAGCACAAATGCATCAGTAAACAATTGAAAATTGTCATTACTTGATGTTGTATATCTAAATAAAATTCTAGGGTTATACAATAACTCTCCTTATTGCTGGTAGATCCTCACTACTGCTCAATTAAGAGATTTCTCTTAGATCTTTTTATAACTTGTCAGATTCACACTACCAATTAGTCTTCTCTCTTCTTTTTTTCTCTCAAGACCACTGTTGCAGTTCATAAACCAATTTCTGAAACTAACCCATTCATCTCTGCCTAGGTTTCCATAAATTAATCACAATTATGTCTTTGCTTCAGAGTCAGAAACCTCAACTAAGCCAATCTATACCAACGTTTGATATATTGTGGTTTACCAATGGAATTGTATATCTTTATTCTTTTTTTTGTTAAATTAAGTAATGGTGATAATAAGCTGCGTAAATAATTTAATATATTTTTTAGTCTTTAATCTGGAAACTGAAAAACATCACAAAATCTAAGCCTTTTCCTCACTCATATCAATTTTCTAACATTAACACCCCTGCTTGGACAATAGTATGCATTTGATGCCAATTTTTTGCTAGTAAATTTAAGAAAAAGTTGGAGCCTACATTGATTTATTCGCTGACCAGCCTGGCATCTTAATTTTCAGATTAGTGGCATGAGGACAATACATGAAAGATATTTTTATCCCACTTCACAAAGTTCTTAATTTAATTTATAAACAACTCTACTGTAGTAATTACGCATGTTGCCATATCACAGGGAGAGCTCCTTCTAAAGTCTTTTAGCTACCCAATATCCTGGTGGGCTTCCTTTGGTAACATCTAGACTCAATTACAAAAGGTAGGGGACCTCAACGGAACCTATCATTTCCTGAGAAAGTGCTCCCTATGATTAACTACTTTGCTCATCTGGAAGTGCCACTAGTTGCCATTTATCGCTTGGAGCAAGATTTGTTCATCACCTATTGCATTTTCTACGCTGAATACTTCTCAGTTGTTTGTCGAGACCATCATGTTCTATATCATTTTTTTGCTTGCTGGGTGTGAATTTCAATATAATTATCTCAATAGTATGTATTCAAGGGTTTATGCTGCACTGTAGACCATATAGAAGGTGATCTAGAGAGTATCTCTCATTAATGTCTCTTAATGGCAACATGGGGTAATTCTCTTTGCCCATCAAGCCTCGTCCTGAAGTGGATAATCACAAAATGGCTGATAATGGATGCATCAGGTCAAATATTCCGTCTCTAAACCACCTTCATGTAGTTTACCCCAGCAAGGCCGACTTCTTGGTTGACTTTCTAGTGCTGAGAGCATCTTTTTCTCCCAGGTCAGGGATGCAACTTCCTTATTGTCATCCAAGCTAATTTTTATCCCCTCGCTCATCACTTATTCTTTGTTAACTTATGACATTCAGCTACTGTGTTTGCGTGGACTTCTCCTGGAATGAGTAGGAGCATTTTACTTGATCATTTAATCTGACATTCTTCCTTTACATCATCACACACATGAGCTCCTTATTTTTTTCATCTACCAAGATTTCAGTGGAATCCACCCCCTCCCAAGGGCGGATCATCCTCCAAGTTCTAGACATTGCCTCTCACAAGTTTAAACCTGTCCTCATGCAAAAAAGAAGTCATTGCGCCTAGAGAGATAAAGTGATTAAAGTCAGTTAGATAAAATTTAATGAGAGCTGGAATTCCATCAGTGGTTGTTGTAGGAGGTGGCTACAGGAGGCTGATGGCAACAAATATAGTTGTGATGCATGACGTTCATGTACAGACTAGTTTTTTGTTTTCTGCTTGTAAATGAGGTTAGTATTCTACTGTCTATTAATAGCATTGATAAATTTTTAATTACTTATTTTATTAATATATTTATTATTATCAGCATTTATAGTATTTTATATGTATATTTGTATGTATATTTTTTTATTCTTTTGTTTTTATCTTTTCTAATTTTTTCTGTATGTACAGAGTAACTTAAAATGGATGTACATAACATTTCCGTTTGTTGGTTCGTTTATAGTGTAGGCATCAGTCAAAGTCCTTTCTAATATCTTGAAGGGTCTAATTAATATGCACATTAGTCTACTTTTCTGAACAAATCCATGGCTGTTGTGATATAGAACATCCTTTTAATTCTTAAACTGTGGGAGTTTGGCCCTTTGTTATTGATTTTTGACATGCTTCCTCACTATTTTGCTATATTTAAAGTAGGCTCTGGTTTAAATTTTGATCAATGTGGGGGTGATAGGTTATTAGGTAATGATAAAGGCCCATCCCTGCTGTGTGTTATACACTAAAATACAATAGCATAGTAGGGCTGAGTGCCATCTGTACAAAATAAGGAAAAAAACTATAAATTTTCACAGAGTGATAGCTGATGTTATAATTCAACAAGTAGATAAAAAGAAAGGAACTCTTATTGGATGGACTGCCAGCCAAATTTTATGAAGTATGTTTACTTACATTTCATTGACGCTCTATGGTCTCACTTGTCTCCAGGTGGTAAGGTGTCATCAAAACACCACGGATGGTCATCAGGTCATATAGTTTTAGAATAAAGTCAAAAGTAAAGTTAGTCATATTATCTTGTAGAACTTACTGGGGAAGTATACCGCTGAATGATGCATTCCATTATTATATTTAAAGAGGTAACTGCACCTTTATCACAGATGGCGCACACTTCCACCAATCTTGTTAGGAGGTCTGTGGCTACACAATAACTGGATTGGTTTGACCAGTAGGAAAAGGTCCCAAAACGTCAATGGGCACACTTGTAATGGTCAGATTGAATCAATTGTTACATTTTGACTTGAGATTCATATTTATGAGTCCTGAGTCAGAATGCTTTTAGGATTTTGCAATTGAAATGGCTCAGCGCTGGGCTGTGCTCCTCCTGAGCTATTCTTTAAGCTCATATGGGCCTAAATAATACTGTGAGAGGGGGTTCCTAGAAGGGCGACCATAAATTTCAAGCCTGCACAATTTCTGAACTTGGTCATAAAACTTTTATCTCAGTTCCCACCCTCACGTGGGTTTCTCCTGTGGCCTTGGGCAGCCCTTGCCTTATCTTACATGGTTTCCACAGCATCACAAGTTTTTGTTGACATAATAAAAAAGTAAGTTTTTGGGGCTTGATCTTCAACAAATACTCAGTTTTATTTCTTGGTGTGTTTGTGGTGCCAAGTCATCAGAATTAGATTCATGTGCGGGTTTTTAGTTTATAAATAAATAAAACAAGGCTAATTCCAGGGTTGTGTTTCCTTGCACCTGTTTTCTTTTTTTGCATCAAGTTTATCTAAATCTGAGGTTGAATTAGTCAGTGCATGAGTATCAACACTTAACTCGAGATTCAACCTCATATCAGACATTCTTTCAGAGTCAAATTTTGGTTCTGATCATTAAGGCAAGATGGCGATCATAAACTGGGACAATTTTGGTACATTATTATGAACCACATGTGCAGCCAGCACGCCACCAGATCTCCCTTTCAGCCAATATCAGTGGTCACTTAAAGTCATGGTTGTCAAGTAACTAGTATTGTGGGGGGGGAGATAGTGACTGATGGTCAACCCTGAACCTGAAGCATTTGTTGGCACACAATCCTGGTGGGGTCTCCACCTCTCCAGGGATCTGGTTGGCACAAGGAGACCTGAACCAGAAAGTCTTCCTCACCCCACAGTCAGCCCACCTTATGTCTGGGATAACTGTCCAGCTGCACTGAACCCCAAACCCTCTCACTTGAGAAGAAGGCACATCCTAGCCACATGTTGGGCATGTTTCCCCTTGCTTTGTGGACTGGTTATTGCATCCCAGTTCCAGCTCACTGTTAGTTTCAGTTCCCTCATCACATGGGGCTCAAAAATTAATTCTTGACAAATTTTCCTGGATCTGGAGGTAACTTGACCCTAGTAGTCCTCATGGTGGCTACCGTCTGCTATGGGGCACCCTCTTGTGGGGGCTCCTTAGTGGGGGATGATGTAACGGTTGAATTGAACTAATTGTTACACTTTGACTAGAGATTCAGATCTCTAAATCAAAGTCAGAATGATTTTTGGAGATTTTGCAGTTGAGGCAGGGACCAGCGCTGGGCTGTGCCCCTCCTAAGCTATTCTTTGAGCTCTTATGGGCTAAAGAATGGTGTAGGAGGGGCTCCCCAGAAGGGCGACCTTAAAGGTCAAGCCTGATGATTTTTGAACTTGTTCAGAATTCTTTTATCTCAGTTTTCGCCCTGCGTGGGTTTCTCTTATGGCCTTGAGGCGCCCTTGCCTTTTCTTACCTGGGTTCCGCAGCATCATAAACTTTATTTGCCTTAATAAAACGAGATTTTTGGGGCTTGATCTTCACCAAATACTTTGTCTTTTTCTTGGTGTGTTTGCGGCACAAATCATTAGGATTAAGTTTGTTCGCAGAGTTTTATTTTGTAAATACATAAAGTAAGGCTAATTATTGGGTTGTAATTCTCGCTTTCATGTTTCATCTTTTTCTCATTTTGAGTTAACTTAAATCTTGGGTTGCATTGGTCAGTGCATGAGGTATCAACACTTACCTCAAGAGTCAACCTCACGTCAGACATTTTTCAGCGTCAAATTTTGGATTGATCCTAAGGCAAGATGGCAATAAAAAACTGGGAGGTTTTAATCATTACAGCTGTGTACCATGTACACTGGGGCTTCACTAGTTGGTATGAGGTCCTTTTATGGAAAGGCTTTTCCACTGATATTAGTTACTACAAGAGATTATTTCAAATATGTTAAAGTGCGTACTTTCCCAAAAAACGGTTAAAACTCTAGCACTTTTTGAAGCACTCCATGTCATACCACTTTGTGTGCATTAAAAGTGATGTTTGGTCAGTCCTAAAGTTTTGTGAGACTAGACTATCCCATCAATACATATGTGTAGGTTGATATTTTTTAGAAGTTGTTGGCCCTCATTTTTACAGCTTATATTGCTTGCGTCAATTTGTTGAAATAGCTGCTGCTGATTATCTTGATATACATTAATTTTGCAAGACAGGACATTATGGTGACAGTTGCTAGCTGCGGTAGACAGTCTGAATATGATGTTTTGTGCTAGTAAATGATACTAACTAAGTGCATATTTTAGACTTAAGGGTCTATCTCGCTAGAAGTTCTTTTTCTTAGAATTCTGTAACTGGCACATGGATGTGTGGCATTTCATGACTTTAAGATTCACTCCATGGAGGTACAACAAAGAATTTTTATATGCATATCTCAGGGGTAAACACTAAAGTTGTCAAATTATGACTCAAATTCATGTGGTCATAGACTTTGACTCTTTTTTATTAAGTTTTTATAAACAAACGTTAACAAATTAGTTACTGTCTCAGTATATATTCCACCTTTACCTTTTGAGCTCTCAAAACCTTCAAGAACTATAATGCGCATGCCCTTTTCTTTGGTGAGGTGTCTTTAAAAGTGAGTAAGATTGTTATCATTATACACAATGTATTTTCAATTAAAGAATCTTAATTGGATCATTTTTTGTCCCATGTCTAAAGGATTGGGTATAAAAAATTTCTCAGATTCTCTAATAAAATAAACCTTTTACCCAAAATTCTTACTATTCTTTGGAATCCCTTATTGTGTATAGTTCACTATATTAGGGATATAGAAAGAAGTCCCCATCAAGGGAACATAGGTATAAAAACCAAGTGAGCCATGTTGTTCTAAATGGGAACTTTTACCTGTGAAGTAGTGTGCATTTGCTGCGCTTTACATTGTGGTAATCGCTACAGGGAGCATCAAAATTTTTGATTCTCCATCTCCAATATATAGCCTAAATCAGGAGAAGAGGACACTTAAAACAATCAAACTACTGTGCTTTACATAAATCTGCCCAGCCCTTCTAAGCTAGCCAAAGCTAAGATTGATCAGAGTGACTCCCATCAATTTGAAGAAATTTACTTTTTACACCTTCCTCCAAGACTAAATTTGACAGATTATGCGGATAAAATTATGAGGATCCAGCTCTATCATCAGGAAGTCTTCAATCTTTTGCCTTCTATTCTATTGTCAAAATAATCATGATAAATTGTAACAAGATTAAAAACGCTACTGTGCCATGAACCACAACTATATTTTTAGCAGTTTTTAACAATTAGAGTTCTACATTATTGGGTATCTGTTGATGTTCCACTATTCCAGATGTCTGGTTTGTTGTTTTGCGGTTAGGATGGAGTTACTGTTGTCTATTGTATAAAGATAATAGACCAGCATATTTTGTTTTGATATATATAAACTCGTCAAAGTTAAGACTGAAGGCTGTACTTTTATGTTCCTACTTAAACTATGGCTACATGCCTCTTTTTATTCCTGATCAAAATAGTAAAAGTTGACTTAGTACAACAAAACTATTAAATAGTTTAGATTTAATTAATAAACTACAATTTTTGTGTATATCCTTAAGTCAAATCTAGGGATTTAGATAAACTTACTTCTGATGCTATCTTCATCTTCTATCTTAACTTCTCTTATTTCCCCATCACTTAACTAGTAGCTCATGGGAAAGGTTTCTGAGGATATTATCCACATCTAAGGCTTTCTGCTATGCATCCATTTTCAACTCTGTGGTTGATGTCTTACTGACATAAGTAAATGATTTTAAATCTGCACCTCTTCTAATATTCAAAATAAGGCTAAGCTTCCAATACTCTTGTCAACAGTAGCAAGGCGCCCAAACACTTCGATTCACTAGATAGAAATCAATTTGATTGTAATTCAATTAATACTACAAACTTATTTTGACTTAACTTGAAAGACCCCAAATATTGGGTCATTAAGTCGATTATGAAGTAAATTGCAAGGCCCTGAATTACCAGTTTTTTGCAGTTTTAAAATATTAATTGAATATTTGAATATCATTCAGATATAATAACTTAGATTCAAAGCTTTTATTATGCTCAATTTATAATATGTCAGATAATTCTTACCCAGTTGATCATTTAACACTTCCTTCACCTTGACTAGATTAAGTAGAGGTTCAGTTTAATTCTTGTTAATGTTGTTTGAGTTTTTAAAAACTTTAAAGTAAAAACATATTTTGATGGTCTGTCCTCCCAAAATCGGTGTTCTTTCTAAAGGCTCAGTACTTCTATGTGACAAACCATTGTCAATTCATGCATTTTGCCATTGTCAATTCATGCTGGGTCAACAAATTACACTTCAAATGTCAAAGAAGGTTTTTCCTCAATGTTTTTCATAGCTCTGTCAGAGCTTAATAAAATCGCGCCAGTTGCAGTGGATTTGAGTACTCAGAAAATAACATTTCAGTGAGGCAAACTTGAACCTCCTTCTACTGCTTCAATTGGTTTTTATGGCCCAATGGGCTGACAAAATAAAATTAAGAATTTTAATCCACTATTAATCCAAATCTGATAGTGATCTTCTTGCTTATTTCTTTTTGCTTTTTCAGGTATTTCCTTAAAAGAGTCTTCTATCCTCTTTACATGCAGGCTGCATGGTCACATTGAATTTAAATTAAAACTTGATGTCAAATCTTCTGGAAGCCTATATGTCTTCCACTATAGCTTCCAAACCTGGCGTCATCCCAGCTGACATTTTTGGAGCCAATCAAACTTGCTTTTTGCTAACTCAATCAAAGAACTCTGGTGTTTATCAAAAAATTCATACAGATTTGCACATCCTGTTAGGCCTAAAAAGTTTTACCAAAAGGATTGTCATATTCTTGTTCTTTATCATTTTCTTTGAAAGCGCTTGTCAAATAAGACACCAGAGAAAAACCTGGCACAAATGGCTCTGCTTGTTGCTTTCATCTGTTTCCCTCCAGCTACATTTTCAACTGATACCATGCAAAACATGCTAGATTCTTAGATTAGGCCCACTAGCTAATGTTTCAGGGGATTGTTATTCCCCCCAATTTATCCATGTCTAGAGAGTCTCATAACTGCTTAAATTATTCTTATCACCTATTTTTCACCTGAATGCATTTTTTTTCAACAACTTTACAGTCCTTTCCAATGACCACTTCCTTATATTTGTTACCATTTCTAGTCATCCCAGCCAATGTTCCTGGTGTCAAGTTTTCCTAGGTTTAGCTCATCTTGATCAACGTCTCAACATTTGGGACTTAAACAAAATTTGTGTTCCTCGTTCAATCGTTCTTCCTACTGTTTCATCTGGTAATTCAATACAAGCTAACTTGGCTCTCCTTAAAATAAAGGATGCCATCTCTGAAAACAAATCTGAAAAGCCATTATAAAACTACAAAAAGATATAATTCATCCTTTTCATTATATAATTACAATTTAATTATATCACTTTTTCTATTTATTAACATTTTTTATTTATTTCATATGATATAACAAAGAAACTTAATGTGAACTAGATTTACAAAACAACTACCTTGATCCTTAATTGTGTAACCATTAGCAGATGATTTTTACAATATTAAAAAAGGACCCTTTTTTAGTGAATTCAATTTGTGCGCACAGTTTGAGATATGGTTATCACATTATAAAAAGTCTCCTTCCTTGAATTTGTAAATGGAAGTTTTAGAAAATTTAACATAACTTTTCTAAGTTGTTTTCTGATTATTTTTTCTTATAAGCCCTGGACTACAACTCAATCAGTGTTTTTGTCAGTTTTAACATAAAAGTTATAGGACCAACCACTTCCATTAGATTAATGGCTGAATATAACAATGTGGTAGACCTGATTGTCTACCATACAATAACCAAAATGAAGGATGTCCTGTTTTACTTTAATGTCCAATATTGTATGCAAACGCCGTGGCACTAATGAGAGTAGCTCACTGTGATGGCACCACAGCTGCATCTTTGCACAATATGCCTACACAAATTTTGATTATTCATTCAACCATTTCATTAGTCTCAAGGTGATATGGCGTAAACAGTATTCCTTAATGGATATTAGTTCATATAGACGCTTCACCATGTGTGCAATGAGGTTCATCCCTTTACCCGTCATGATCTTCTAAGGGAAACCATGATTATAATCAACATAATCTATGATTAATTTAGCCATTGTAAAGGCTCATACATCTAATATAGCTTTTTCCTCCACCCACTTATCAATGAAGATTGTTTGCAACAATAATATTTGTTACCAAGGCTACTCATTGGTAATGAGCTAACAACATCAATAATACCATATTCCATGCCTAGTCTGGTTTGTTTAATGTTATTAAACATCAAGATCCATGGACTTTTTAACATATCACAAACAAAGTACTCAATAATGTCATGTATAATCATTGCATGGAATCCCATTAGTGATTAGTTTAAATTTTAGCGTCTTAATCAATATGTCATGTGCCATGGCCTTTTGGGCCTGCAAAATAATGTCTATCCGTTCAGAGAGCTTTGGAAAAATTCTACGCTGTCCTACAGGATTAATTTTGTATAGGACCCATCTCAATATTCTTTATCATATTGCTTTCTCAATAGCCTTCTCAACCTCATATGACTCATCCTTCTCTCTTTAATTAATCATCTTTAGAGCTCATCAGCCAGGTTGCTCAAGATGGCCCCAATTGGAAATTGCAATAAATTTGTCTGCATTCTGATGAATGGCTTCTGCTTAATAAATGATTTAATAATACTACACCTGTAATTTTAAAGACCAGTGGCTAAGCGATCCTCAGGCTCTTATAGATTAAAAAGCCAATGTAGTGAACTGTGATCCATCACTACTTAAATCCTGGTCCATGGATGTACACTTTGAGTTGTTTAAAAGCATAGATTACTTTCTAAACTTTCACGTTCTGTTACTGTATAGATACACTTATGTTTATCCAGCGTTTTGCTGTAATAGATGACAGGGTGCTCCTCCCCATCATCTCCAATCTAAGATAATACATCACCAATTGTGGTCAGCAAAATATTAGTTTGTATTATAGTGGTTTTTTAAAATCCAGATATCGTAGAACAGGCGCCATAATCAACTTAGTTTACAACAATACAAAGGCCTGTTGGCATATGGCTTCTCAGCAAAAAACAAACCCATCCATGTAGCAGATAGGATAAGGGCTCTCCAATCTTTACAAACCCTTCAGTAAATCTTCTATAGTAGCCCACAATACTTTAGAAAACTAGGACGTCTTGCATAATATTTGGAGATGGCATGTCATTTATTGCATCTAACTTCTGAGGACAAGGCTGTAAGCCTTAAATTTTGATAATAAATCCAAGGTACTCCAAGTGCTCTTTAAAAAGTTGAAAATTCTTGGGCTTTATTTTGATATTGGCCTTCATTATTTTATTAAAACACTTTTTGAGGAGTTCCATGTTCTGAGAGAATGTATGCAAGAAGACATTAATATCATCCAGGCGCAATAGTACGCAGGATAACTTAAGATACCCCAAAATTGTATCCATTGCATGTTGGTAAAACGCCAGTGAATTAAAAATCCCCTGTAGCATGCATGTTGATTATAACAACCTTGTGTTGCAATAATCACACAATTTCCTTGTTCTTCCTTATTATAATCAGATTTCTAGTGTCCAGAGATAAGTTCCGCTGCTGTAAAATATCTTGCACCTCCCAAACGGTCCATAACATCACCAATTCTTGGAGGTTGATATAAGTCCTTTTTACAATGATGTTGAGGTGGTGGTAATCACTCAAAACTCAATTAGTAACATCCTTCTTTTTTTACAATTAAAACGGTGCTGGACCAAAATATTTTCAAAGACACAATCACATTTTTTATAAGCTTGTTGAGCTCTTCTTTAACTACTTCATTGCTAGCTTGGGAACACCTAGTTAGACTCATTCTAATGGGCGCGTGATCTCCAATGTTACAAGGCGTTATATTCCTTTTGCACAACCCAGATTAAGGTCATCTTAAGCAAGTATATCAGAGTATTTGTCAAATAACTCTAATGCTCTAATTTTTATTTACCCAAGGTAATTTATAACCAGGGGACGGACATTGCCAAAGCCAAAAAACCTAACAAATAAATCCTCACCAAAAAATGAACAAACCGTTAAAATGAGCGGATGACACACAAAATGTGAACATAACCAATCAGGTGGGACGGCGGGAACCGCTTATCCCATTATGGCAGAAGGGGAGGGGGATTAGGGGGCTCATTCTCAGACTCACTTCACCACAAAGCAAGACATGGGTTACAGCAGAGAGCAGGGGCGTTGGGGCATTAGAGGGATGGTGAGATAAATTTTTAATGATTGGGGTGGCAGGAAGACAGCTGTGGAAAATAAGAGTTTTGACGTAACAGGACAAATATGCTTCAGCTTTTATGCGTGCATCAAGGAGCTTTATGAACGTGGAGATATTGGTGCAGGTAATCTTGTATTTGGGAATCCGTGCTACCACTGTCACATGCTGGATGACATCATTGGTGGCTTTGTGAGATTTGATCAATATATTTTTTGAAGCTTATTGGCAGTGTAGGGAATAATGGGAGGAGGGATAATCTCCTGTGAGCATCACCGCAGATTTTGCAGCAGCTTTTTGGAGAGGATGACAATCCGGCTTAGTCTTTGCTTTAACAGCCAGCTGGTGGTCACCGTGGAGTGTTTTGATGTTTTGCTGGGGGCGTATAAATGAGGGGGTAGCTCAGCGTGTCATGGTCAATAAACACAAACTGCTCGAGTTGGATAGTGTGGTCTTCAATAATATTCCTGGTCTCATCAATTTCAATCAGTAGATCCCAAGGATTTTAGTTTAGCTGAATTGGGGAATATGCATATTCTTGAGGTTATTTGGTTCATTGGAGGATGCATGGGAGCAAACTGGGGTCCAATCGTGTGCTTGATTGGATGGAGTGTTTGTGGCACTGGGATGAGGAGGAGGCTGATTGGTGGCTGTTGGCGCAGCTGTAACAATAGGCTTTGGGGAGTGGGAGGTAGGATCATACCTCATACCAAAGCTGGCATGGGGTGGGTGGCGGATTGGAAGCTGGCGGATGAAAAATCAGAGCCATCAGAAGCATTTAAGGATGGGCACTTACATTTTAAGTGGTCCAACTCAAAACAGGACGGACAGATTGTCTGCCCATCCTCAACGCGGGCCCAGAATGGATGGTCAGGGGCAGAGGGGACGACGGAATGAGGGGAAATCAACAAGGCAATTTTATTAGATTCAGGGCTGATTGGGGCATACGCCTTAGGCCCAGCGAGGCATGTGGCCCCATTTGGGACCACAAATTGCAAGATGGGGTTGGAGCATTAGGCTGCCAAACCTTCCATCAGCTCCTGGTGGAGCACCTCAGGGGGAAGGTGGGTGGGCAAACCAGCGAACTGGACCACCAAAGTGGTTTCCGCTGGGAGCCAGGTCGAAATTGTGGGGGGAGGGGTACCCTGGAAAACCAGGGGCACAGTTGCCACAGTGGCAGCATCAGCTCTGCAGTTGAAGCTGAGATCAAAATACCCCTTATAGGGGTGTAAGTCAATAAAACCAGCGGGATGCATTACTTCCTGAGCTATTTCAATAATGGTTTGGTCGTGCTAAGGGAAAGGTTTCTCATAATTGACCCTAAGGCCAAAACGCATATTGCTCAAGGGGAGCACCAGGGAGCAATGAGGCACCACTGGGTATGTGGAAGGTTGGTGTCAAGATCCTTGGGAGGAATTAATTGTCTGAGGGGCTTGGTATGGCTGGGTGAGCCAGTCTGAGTGCATTTTCCAGTCAGATGGAAAATAGCAGGGGGAGTTTCGCTGCTGCCGCACACTGGGGAAGCCATTGGGGAATCTGAGGACATTGGAGCAAAACTATGTCACCAATCAATATTTGCTTTCTTTCCATACAATTTTGCTTAAAAAATTGCACCAAGCAGAAAGTGTATAACTCCAATGCTCTATCTTTTTGATGGTTGGATAATCCTATACGTGATTCTCATGGAATCTAAGCATGTGCCCCCAAGCCATCACTAAGTAGTCCAAACTCTGTTAGGTCACCAAATTATACAGCTAAATTCGATACATCCTTAAGTAACAGATGTATGAAAGCAATAACTTAGTGTTTTAATCCTAATATCCTGTTTCAGCTAAGTTAGCAACAAGATACCGATTTTGCATGCCCTGGTAGAAATATTCCAGGCGCTACACTGGGTTCCATCCAAAAATGATGTAGGGTGGCATGACCTCCCCATACAATCCTTATGGAAAACACAATTTGGTACAAGTACTCATAACCAGTTGATGGCCAGGTGTTATTGTTGCATCTTTGTTTATTCTTAGAGGTATTCCTCACTTTCATTAAAGGCGTTGGGAAATTTTTGCTTCTATTTCCCTTTTAAATATATCAAATTAGTATTATTTATTTTGCGTATGATATTATTAAACTTTTTGAGGCAGCTGGTGGACTTAGTATTAGTGTGAAATTAATATATTGGAAATGTCTCCCCCAACATTGTTAATATGTTTTCTTTAGATAAAAATGCCTTAGGTTCATAGAAAAATGTTTTATATTAATAGAATAGTTAGCATCAGAGAGCACAATTTTCAGGTACTGACACAATAAGTGCATTAAACTTCAGCAGCATTGCACTCTAGGCTCCTTTGCTTTTTGTACTGTTAGGGCTCGCTGTCCCATATTCTTGTCAATGATCAATATTAGAATCAATTTAATAACTTATTGAATACTTTAGCTAGAAAATATTCATGGGCAATACGCTGTCAATATCTACTATTAATTTGGTTTTTTTGCCTAGGATATTGGCATTAGTACACTCTTACATCGATGAATCCCCCCTTGGGTTGGGACCATCTAGTACTAAAAAAAGTACACTCTAAGTAATATGAATCAATTGTGGTTAGTGAGTATTCATGAGTAAAATCTAAAAAATCGAGAGAGTGTTTCAGAGTGTTTGCAATACTATGGCATTTGGTGATAAATGAGTCAATGGACATTGCTATATTTACCATCTTTAAGCTTATGGTATCAATTGTTCAATTTGGTCCCTCAGCTGGTATATTTTATAATCTGTTTACATAAGGTTTTTCTAAAACCTCAGTTACTTCAGGGTTATCTGCCTTTTTCAGTGAGCAAGTCACCGCATGCACATTAATGGAGCTTACATTGATGTACTTAAATAAGGTCCATTTCAATAGTGTCTGCATTGATAATTGAGGACGCATTGTTGGCATTTTCATTTTGGTCAGATGGGATTATTAATTCTGGCACAATAGAGCATCCCACTTTTATTGTGCATCCTCTTTTCACTTCTCCTAAGGATTAATTGGAAGTACTGCATTAGCACTGCAATGGCGACATCTTAGCATAGTGTACTTTCCAATTGAAGTTAAAGCAAGTAATTTTATTCAATGGACGTGCTGTCTTTGTGTTTTCAGAATGCTCATTTTTTGTAGGAGAATTGATGAATTGTTTTTGTTACTGTTAAATAACTTTTTTAAAGTGCCTACACTTTCTTGTTTGAATTTAGTATTAGGGGCAACTGTTTGAAATTATTGTCATAGATAGATAATTGATTTAGACGTCACAAGGTTTAAACAAATGATGGCATTAATTATTCTTTAGTTTTGATAAGGTTGTACTGCATGCTGCAATAAAATTTTAGCATCAAAATCATTCATTGCCTTAGCACCTAAAAGAACCTGTTCTTATTGGTAAAATTTATCCACAAATTTGGTGAATGTTTAATCCTTTTTAAAGCCAATATTCATTGCTTTAGCTTACCAGCTGCCATCCATTCAGGGCTTCCAAATTCGCGAAGGACAGCCTCTTTGACCTCAGCGTCGGTAGGTTTGACATATAAGTGTAACATGATCATCTCAATGCTCCATTCATCCAAACAGTTGATGATAGTAGTGTCCTTATTATAGTTTCTAGCACCGTACATGGGTTTTTTGAATCTCTTAATGAAAGTGACCATGCATCCATTCTTGTCAAAAATAGGCAGACTTTCAGGATTGTTGTCATCATTCTCTCTTTCAGGTTGACTGAAATTATGCTCAGTTGACTCATCCCTGGTGTCTCAAAACACTGAGGCTCATCAACTTTGTAAAAGAGCATGATGTTGTACAAGACAACCATATTATATGGCATCTGCCACTGTGGCCCAGATTTGACTTCAGTATTGATCTCTGAGTCTTCAACATCATAGTACTCTGATACATTCTACAATTAGAATAGTTTTGGAATCACTAAGGACAATCTTCGTTCAATCAATAAATTTTGCAATCAATGTTTGGCCCCAGTACACATGGTCCATCTTAACTTCAATCTTTAAATTCCTCATTTTACTAGTTGTTTTCAGTTGAATAACAGTAAATACCTTGATTGTTTTCTTTGATGAATTTTCTTTATATTTTTACTTCTCCATGTAGAGTATTATTCAACTCATTTATAGAAGTAACATCTTCATAAAGGTATCTAGTGATGACTAGCCTGTTTGCTGAGTCTTGAAATTTCGTGTTTTAAGTTTATGTTTCAAACATTGTGCCCCTAATAGTTGATTTAAAGTATAAAATCCTTCTACTTCACAAATTTGAGCACTTAGTTATTGATAATACATGCAAAATCTTAATTATTATTCAATTGTTTCTTATGGACTTTGTGGCTAAGTTTTATGAATTCTAGGGACTGCATAGAAATCTGAGTTACACTGTTAACCCAAGCATTACTAACTACTCTATTATATAAAAAGGTTTCAAACATGCTTGCATCTGTCATTCAATTCTTGTGCTAATTCTGATACTTGATTATTGGCCCAAGTGGCCAAAGTTATGGTTTTCCTCTAAGCTAGAGCAAACTTCTACAAATTTAGCTTCTAGCCAATCATACTTTATTTGTGCCGCATGGAATGAGTTTCTAGAGAAGGTGACCAACTCAGTGATTACTGTATGATGGCGTGCAATAAGTCAACTGTGAATTTCTGGAGTTAGGATGTACAAACTCAATTAAATTTTAGGCGATGTTTCAATCCCAATTATACTGTTTCTAATTGAGCTATAAATTAGTTTATGATGAGTCAGATATCCTGCATAGGCACACCATAAATTCATTGATGATAAAAGGAATACTTTGGCTGTCCGTTGGACCTTGTCCAATTTTGATAGACTCTTAAAAGCTACTGTCTAACTGCTTCAGTTCATAAAAATTGGTTTATCAAAAAAGGTAATTAAAGTTACGTCATTCCAGTTAATCTGGGACATAGTTCTTTCAATATACCCAGTAGGTGCTGTGATGGCTCTGAATAGATTAATAAGGATTAGGGTTGCTCCTCAGCTCAGCATAATCACCATTACCACCCTGCTGTTGAGTTGTTGACTGAATATAATTATTGGATATTTGATAGGGACATAAAAATGTTAACATGCTTAAATTATTATGAATCATATTGTATATCATTGATATAGATCAGGAATATTTTAAGCTTATGCAAAGCTTAAGATTTGGGCCTAGCAATTCCACTTAATAATATCTGACTATGATGACATGGGCATGAGGCTTTGTTGGTTTAGTTGGACCTAAAATAATAGCTGATCAAATGACCCAGGCATGTGGGCTTTGTTGGTCTATGTCAAAATTAGTTCTTAATGTCAATTGAGTTTTCAATTGAATTAATTACTGATTAGTAATATGAATCGCCTTGGTATGTGCTGCTAATTGCTTGTGATGAGTATTGGTTCAGATATTTGCAGATGCGTTAGAAACGCTGTCTTGAGAATATTTCTGAGTTTGAGACTGACTCTGAGACGTTTGGGATGTCTCGAGTTGAATGGATTGTATACCCTCAAACAAACTCGTTACTTTCTCTGGCCAAGTGCCATTAAAATTGAGGCATCATGGGTAAGATGTGGTGAACATCGAACCCTATAAATTATCCCAAGTTGATACCAATAAAACAGAATCAACTATCAAGGATCAACTATTACCATGAGATTAAGTTTAATTTATAAGCTTTTTTGTATCAATACTTTACGTTGTATTAAGTCAAGGATAGACTTGGGATCGGGAAGATCAGGGCAGCGTGCCATTGTCTAAGTAACAACAGAAGAATACAGCTTCAAGTGTAATTACCAAGGAGTTATATCTTAACTATAGTTACCATTTGGTTTATTGTCTTCATACAACAGACATTTTAAAGCTCCACCTTACCGCAGAAGAAGGACCAGCCATCCTTAATAGACCTAAAATTCAACAAGTGGGGCTCATGGCTGGGAATGCAGATGGTGACCATGCAGAGCAGGGGAGCAACCCCTGGCTATATCAATTTCTCAAAGACAAATTTACAAAATTTAAAGACTCAGCGGACATAATGAGTCATCAAATTGATAATCTCACTGAAGAAGTTACTCTTATTAATAAGGCAAATAATGATCTACATAAAGAAGTGAATAGAATAAAGAAGAAAATCATAGAAAAAAATCAAGTGATTTCTGATTTTCCAATTACAAATGACCAATCTGAATGAGAAAATTACAATATTGAAAGATTGTCAAAGTCAGCACGCCCAAAGCGAATTTACTGATAGTGATGCTTCTGAACATCATGAAAAGATTATGAGCCACATCATGAACTGCCACATAGAATGGTTGCTTTGGTTAACTCAAGTTACTCTAGCCATGGTGCAGTGCCTCAACGCCCTAGTACATCTTGCCCAAGCCAACAAAAAAGCAATTCTGATAACCATAGATGGGAAAGCGATAATTACAAACTAGTAAACCTGCCTGCATTTGACAATAATGGAAGTATCACCACATTTGTCAAATGCTTTGAATTGCTATGTATGGGGCCAGAGACCGCAACAAAGCAGCTACTATGATTAACTTCTTGGATCAGTGGAGCATTGAGTTAATTATACCCCATATCAATGAAAACCCAACTTATGCCAAAGTCAAAGAGGCTGTGCTTTATGAATTTGGAGGTCCAGAACAGATGTTGACCAGAAAATCTAAATTTATAAATATTCACTTTAAGAAGGATAAACAATTGAGGAATTCGCGGATCAAGTTTATTGCAAAGCGCAAGTTCTCCTAGGCGCTAAGGCTATGGTCGATTTTGATGCTAAGATTGTGTTAGAACATGCGGTACAACCTTACCAAAATTTGTTGAACGTTTTAATGCCTGCTTTTGTAAAAAATCTTACAACATATGAACTAGTTGATTATTTACGCCAATGTTCACAGAATTATGGCCCTCCTAATACTGGGTATAAATCAGGACCTGCCTCTGTTGGGAAACCCAATGAATCCAATAAGAAGATTGAAAATGATTCACCTGTGAAAACTGAGCATAACACAAATACAAAGCCCATACGCTCAATGAATGATATTACTGCTATAATTGCAACCATAAAGGACACTTTGCTTCTCAATGCTGTCAACATAATGTCAATGTAGTCATTACCAATAATGTGCAGGAGAAGGGAAAAGAACAAGCACAATATATGCGGGATGCTCTATTGTGCCATAAGTCCAGTCCCACCCAATTGACAAGAGTACGCAGGCCATGGGGCCTTGCTTAACAATGAAACAAATTCAATTTTAGTAACAAATGATGATTCTAAAAATGTACATGTGGTAACTCGCTCTCAGAGTAAGGTTGTCATACCTGAAGCCTCTTAAGTAGTAGCTAAACCGTATGAGCAACAAATAATTGAGAATATTCCAGCAGAAGGGCTGAGCAATACATCAGATACTCCGCGCCTGAAAGGGGCTAATATAGCAATGCCAATCAACACATTCATCAATGAATGTACCAGTATTAGAAATACTTTGAAGAACACTCTTAATTCTCTGGATTCTTAAAATATTCATTTAGTAAACTCTAAAGATTCCTACTACTCTGAAAGCACTTACGTGGATATTCTGGTCAACAAGATCAAAGTTTTAGATATTGTTGATAGCGGAGCACCTGTAAACATTGTTTCCATGAAGTTGGTAAAGAAACTGAAAATTGCTCCAGACATTGACCATCATCAGGAATATGGGACCGTGAGCCTCAGCAGCACTAAGCGTGAAGGAGTTTATAGCGCCTTGCCACTGCAATTTGGAGCTTTAGTAGTAGCAGCACCCACAATAGTCCTTCTGAACACCAATTATGACATCTTAATTGGAATGAGTTTCTTAAGGACCTATGTGATTTCATGCAATTTTAAAAGAAAACATCTTAACGATATTAGGCCAATCACTTCTAATTTATTTCTCTCATGACAATATGAAGCCCGCAAGCCATTGTTGAAACTTTATTAATATATCTTATGATGATGGAATAATAGCAGTAGGATATATTCAGCGGGGAAATGAAGCCATCCCATGCCAACAGCTATAAATTAAAATCGTGGAATACCCCTACTTGTGAATAAGGATGCAACAATAGCTCTAGGATATCAACTGGTTATGAGGACTGGAGCCACACTGGATATTCCAGAAGGACTATATGGGGAGGTTGTATCTCCATGGCATCATTCATAAATGGAACCTAGTGTTGCGCCTGGAATACTTAAACCAGGGCATGGGGAAATTGATGTCCTATTAGCAAATTTGACCAGACGAATTATTAAGGTCAAAAAATATCAAATAGTCATATTCATGCATCTATTTCTGAGGGACGAAATAAAATCAACTGTCAAATTTGGCGACTTATCTGAGCTTGGTTTACTGACTGAAACCCTTGGGGCACATACTTAAATTCATTAAGAATCATTTACTGGATTATCAGAACAACAGAAGGATGAAGCACTAGAGTTGTTTGATCGATACTCCAAATTTTTCGCCAAAGATGACCAAGATATGAGTTGTGCAAAAGGAGTACAGCATTTTGTTGACACTGGGGCCATGTGCCTATTAAAATGAGCCAATATGACGCCCAGGGCTAGCAAAGAAATAGTTGGAGAAGAGCTAAACAAATTGCTGAAAAGTGGAATTATTTTATCCTCTAAAATCTCATGGGCTATTCAAGTTTTAATTTTAAAGAAAAAAGATGGCAGCAACTGAGTTGTGATTGATTATTGACACCTCAATGCCATTATGAAAAAAGATTTGTATCCATTGCCCAGAATTGATGATGCTCTAGACTAACTGGTAGGGGTGAAGTATTTTACTGCAATGGACCTTATCTCAGGATATTAGATAATTGAACTGCCTCAATAGTAGCAGGAGAAGTGCGCAATGAATGCTACTCAAGGACTGTTTCAACTGACGTGCATGCCACAGGGGCTGTGCAATGTGTCAGCAACTTTTCAACGAGTAATGGACACAATTTTATAGACCTTAAATTACCTGCATAATGGTTTACCTGGATGATATCAATGTCATTTTGTGAACATTTTCGAACATTTGGAGCACCTTGAACAAGTGTTTGAATGACTGTTGAAGGCTAATCTGAAGATAAAACCTAGAAAATGTCAATTCTTTAAAGAACAATTGGAATACCTTGGGTTTGTTATTGACGCCAAGAGTTTGAGGCTTCAACCTCAAAAGGTGGAGGCAATTAACAAGAGGCAACCTCTGATGAGTATGAGGGATGTTCAAGTGTTCTTAGACATGGTAGAATGCTATCTAAGATTCATAGAATGGTTCATGAGGATTGCTGAGCCCCTATTCCATTCCTACAAGGAGGAGTTCGTTTTTGCTGGGCAGATGAGCGCCAACAGGCCTTTGAGGCTTTATAAACCAAAATGAGCACAGCGCCTGTCCTCTGATATCCAGATTTCAGCAGGCCTTTTGTCATAGAAACTGACGCATCATTGACTGTGATTGGGGGTGTGCTATCTCAGATTGGGGAGGATGATGAAGAGCATCCAGTCACTTTATGCAGCATGACGCTGAATAAGAATTAACATAATTATACAGTGACCAAATGAGAGTGTTTAACTGTCATCTAATCATGTTAAAAATTTCAGGTTAATATTCATAGCATAAGTTTTAAATAGTGACGGATCACAGCTCATTACAATGGCTTCACAACCTCAAGGAACCTGAGGGATGATTGCCCACTGGGCTCTGAAATTACAAGTGTACGATTATGAAATTATTCATAGAGCTGGAGCAGCCCATAAAAATGCAGAAGGATTTTTGCAACTTCCTATTGTAGGTGTCCTGAGCAGTTTGGCCAATGAACTTCATGAAAAGATGATTATACGCGAACATTAAGAAGAGCCAAATGAAGTGAAAAAAGCGATCAAAAAAGCATTAACTGACACTAAATACTGGAATGGAGTTTTATACAAGCTCAAGCCCAATGGACCGCATCAAATGTTCCCAAAAACTTCTGACCAAATGGAGATTATTACACAAGCGCACAAGGCCTTAGGGCACAGAGGATTGACCAAAATGCTAGAATTAATTCAGTCAAATTACTACTGGGATTCAATGCGACTCAATATTTAAGATGTACTTGACAAATGTCATTCTTGCAAGATTGCAAAACCTATGAAGTCAGATGTGAAGTATTGTTTAATCAAACCTGACTGGGCTTGGCATACCTTATTGATAGATGTAGTTGGCCCTTTGCCTGTGAGCAGCCTAAGCAACAAATACATAATTGTTGATATTGACCATCTAACAAAATGGGTGAAAGCAAAAGCAATCCAAGATGTCAGGGACTTAACTACTGCAAAGTTCATTATGGATAATATAATTTACAAGCGTGGATGCCCACAGAAGATCTTGACAGATAATGGCACAAATTTTACTGCTCAGATGGTACAACGGTTAAATGAGTTGATGTCTATCAAAGGAGTGTTGTCAACACCATACCATCCTGAGACTAATGGTCTGGTAGAGCGAGTTAATGGAACTCTAGTTGGCAATTTACGCAAAAATGCATCCTTAACGCCTTCACAATGGGCTACCTCCATTAGTGATACTGTGTTTGCATACAATATTGGACACCACAGCAGTACAGGCCACTCTCCATTTTGACTTCTGTATGGTAGACAGCCATCTCTGCCTCCATTATTATATTCAGTCCTCAGTTCAACCAAAGCAATTAGCCTAAATAATTATGTTGAGCAGCTAGCAAAGACATTAATCAAGCTGCAATCTGAAGCTTACTAAAATGTGATTATTCAAAAAACTAGTCAAAAGAGCTATGATGACACTAAACGAGCTGCAGTGACTAAATTTAAAGAGGGAGACTTAGTAGTATATTGTGATACTCATAGTGCAGGCCACGCGCACAAGCTTGCCTCGCTTCAGAAAGGTCCATTTATAGTATTGGAGAAATTGTCCAAAGACGTATATACCATAAAGGATCAAGGCAGCTGGGTTGTGAATCAAGTACATGCTAAGTTCCTTTGTCTGTGGCATAAATTTTAATAATAATAATAATAAATTTTATTATTATTATATATAAATAAAATAAAATAAAGTATAAAAAGAAATAATAATATAATAATATTATTAATAATAATAAAATAGTAAAAATATAGAAAAGTTAAGAAATAAGTAAAAATATAAACTTTTATTTGGAGATATGTGTCTCATTGTCATTAAAACTAGGTGACTCTTCTTTGGGAGGGGGAGGAGGGTTAGATCAAACCGGAGAAACCTGTACCAGAATTGGAGAAATGCGATTTTCATACAAATCTTGACTATCTAAACCCTGCCAAAGATGTGCTAAACCCAAAAACGCTCAGCACCAGGCACGCTGGCCTTGTTGGATTAAGAAAGGCCATTGAACCAGAGGGAAAGACCATTGAAATGGACTTTAGAACAGGCGGGAAAGGTTTGATTCAGGAGTAAATGCTGCTGAAAGGAAAATACAGTTGATAAGGAGACTTTTGAGGCAGGGGTAAACTGGGGGAGGAAAACTTTCGCGCAAAAAAATCCGTGAACATGCCTCATCTAATACCCTGTGCATGTTGGGCATGGTATTGGTGGGGTATGAGGAAGAAGGGAAGTGAACGCACGCGCCCAGAAGAGCCATCTGTGGAACATACTTTTCTGGAAGCCCTTTCACCAGGCTTTTACAAAGTTCTTGGTATAAAATCAGAATGCGTTGATCTTTAGAAACCTGAGTTTTAAGCCCAATGGGATGTGTAAATCTGTATGCACTGAAGCGGGTTTGCACCAGATCCTAGAAACTGAGTTAGCAAAAACAATGGCCTGATTGGCCTCAAAAATATTCAATGAGGCAATATCAGAGCCGCTAGCAAGTGCAGATAACAAATAGGCATTTATGAGCTCTGATGTCAAATCAAGCTCAAACCTTAACAAAGCCACCTGCCCGTGCATAAGGAGGAAGCAAGGTTTTTAGAAGGGAAAATGGAAAAAAGGGCAAACAAAAAGTCAGGAAGAAGATCCCCATCCAAAGTGAATTGATGTTAGATAAGGGTTTCTTAGGGTTGTTCGACTTCCAAAGCCCAAAGGGTTAATGAAAGAGTTGTAGGAGGATCACGCTTGACCCATTGAGAGGTTTGATGAACAGTATTCAGAGCCAAGGGGGCTTGCTCAGGTTCATCGATGATTGGTGAAATTACTGCAGGACATGAAGCAGAACTCTCAAGTATTGTGGAAGCGTAGCTGGTCAATCCATTTTGTGAAATCATGGGCAACACGCCCAAGTTAATAATAGAGCGCCGCATAGACTTGCTTAGTCATAAGAAGATTTGTCTGTCAGCGGCAGAAAGACTATTGAGGTATCGTTCATACTTGGATGAGAGAGAAAAGTTGGACATTGTGAATCAGAGAAAAGAGTACTGCCATTTATATCCAGTCAAGGTGGGGGAAATATTGAGTTGTTGACTGAATCTAATTGTTGGATATTTGATAGGGACATAAAAATGTTAACATGCTTAATTTATTATAAATCATATCAGATATCAGTGATATAGATCAGGAATATTTTAAGCTTATGCAAAGCTTAAGATTTGTGGCCCAGCAATTCCACTTAATAATATTTGACTATGATGACATGAGCATGAGGCTTTGTTGGTTTAGTTAGACCTAAAATAATAGCTGACTAAATGACCCAGGCACATGGGTTTTGTTGGTCTATGTCAAAATTAGTTTATAATGTCAATTGAGTTTTCAACTAAATTAATTACTGATTTGTAATATAAATCGCCTTGGTATGTGCTGCCAATTGCTTGTGATGAGTATTGGTTCAGCTATTTGCAGATGCGTTAGAAACGCTGTCTTGAGAATATTTCTGAGTTTGAGACTGACTCTGAGACGTTTGGGATGTCTCGAGTTGAATGGATTGTATACCCTCAAAAAAACTCGTTACTTTCTCTGGCCAAGTGCCATTGAAATTGAGGCATCATGGGTAAGATGTGGTGAACATCGAACCCTATAAATTATCCCAAGTTGATACCAATAAAACAGAATCAACTATCAAGGATCAACTATTACCATGAGATTAAGTTTAATTTATAAGCTTTTTTGTATCAATACTTTACGTTGTATTAAGTCAAGGATAGACTTGGGATCAGGAAGATCAGGGCAGCGTGCCATTGTCTAAGTAACAACAGAAGAATACAGCTTCAAGTGTAATTACCAAGGAGCTATATCTTAACTATAGTCACCGTTTGGTTTATTGTCTTCAATGGACATTTGAAACTCCACCATACCGCAGAAGAACCAGCCATCCTTATTAGACCTAAAATTCAACACCTGCCATGAGTTTCACTGTTGCAGTTTTGCCATTTTCATGTTATTTACTTTGATATCTTCAAGATCAGAAGTATAAAGACTTCTGACACTTTACTATTTTGCAATCATCTGCAACATTTCACTAATAGTTTGCAGCAGCAACTTATTAACCAGCATAACAGCAACTTCACTAGGAGGAGTATTAACATCAATATATTGGTCCCTAAACCCTTCTTTAAGGTGGACTCAACTGACCCTTGTAATCTCTATCAGGGGTGATCAGTCCTTATGTCCCTCATTGTTAGGTAACCATTTGGGGAGCTCACGCGGGGTTATAGGCAGCTCCTGATGGGAGTGGTAGCACAGACCACTCCTTAGATGCTTACAACAGCAATTATTCCTTGGTAACCTTTTTGTATATTCTTAACCTTACAGAAGCAGATCAACTTAAAAGAGATAACGTAGTTAAATAATTTTTCTTGTTTTCTAGATTTAAAGTTGGGGTTTTTATAGCTGATCAGAACCCACTAGTTTACCTAACTATAATTCACATTAATAGAATACAATGTATTTTTTTCACCTTACTTTGGGGTTATATTGGATTCTGGGTTAGGAAAAGGCATAGTATATCATTAAGTCTATATTTTTAAACTTTATCGGCATCACCTGCAGAAAACTCAAAATTCATCCATTCAAAAATCCTCAGCATCATCCATCAGTAACTATAGATCTAAAATTTACTTGCATTGTCCACCAGCAATCATACATAGAAAATCCTTGGCATTTTTCACTTGGTAAGCCTAATAATTAATTAAAATAATTATATCCTCAGTTTTAGTTGGTAAATCCAAATAATTTTGAAATACTAAACTATTGATTATCCTTGGTCATGGTTGTCAAAATCAATATTAAATGCTATTGGGTTTGTCCCTGACTTTTTAAAAATAGCTGATACTCTAAAAAGGCTAATCTTTGATTGAATCAAAGAGATAAATTGGGACTGAGCACAAAAAGTTGAAGTAAGTTGGATTAGTTGGAAAGGGTGCCCAATGTAATTCAATCTGCTGATATATTAAGTTCAAAACCCTTAAATAGATATATCAATCAGCAACTATGGCAATTATAAATTGCAAAAGCTGATTTTGAAAGAACCTTAAATTTTTAAAAAAACTTTCAACAGTTTCTTTAACCCTTCATACATAAATCTCATGTGACCATTATATGACATCATGTTTTAATAAAAGTATGTTAGTGTAATTGACAGAATATAAATACTCCATGCTCCTTACATGAACAGCTAAAGAATAGTTTTAAGGTGTACACAAGTAATAGGTGCCATTCATAAGCTCTTTGCCTAATTCCTACAACTGGATGAACGTATTGGGCAGCTGAACCAAAACATAAGTGGACTAGCCATCCAGGACATATATGAGAGAGGAGTTATTGCTGCATGGGTGCAAAAAATTAATTAATTCCAATTGATGGCTAGAAAGCTATAAACAATGCTTAAAACAAAAATCAACAAGCTGAATTGGTATATAATTTTAGTTAATACATGATAAAAGAGATGCAAAACGTATTTTAGCACATTGTTAATAGCGCTGAAGCTATCAATGCTATTCAAAAGAGACTTAAGCAACTTTGGAGCCAATAAGCCACTATGCGTCAAGTCATTGAAACCTTAGAAAACTAATGTGTTATCCTACACAATGGTGTTGGGATGTTTTACAGGAAAATAATGACTTTACTAAATACACATGAGAATTATGAGATATTTTCAAGGATCAGAAGACCATGAATACTAAACTATGATCAATAATTCTATGACTATGATCTGAGATTGTCACTTTGAAACAGTTTTTGGAACAACAGGACAAGATAGAGAAGAACACTTGATCTAAGAACTGTATATTGAGACTGATTTTAATGATAGGCGTTTCAAGTGCAACATTTATGTCCACGTCTGAGAATTGTTCAGAACAATTTAAATAAGAACCTTCTGCAATAGTGTAGTCCTGAATGAACCCAATAAATATTAAGCTCTATTACAGCTGCACAATTGGCCTTGTCTAATTACTTGAGACCTCCATTAACCTCAAAGTTTCATTGGAGAACCAGAAACTGTGAGCCCAATATGGCTTTTCCTAAGCTTCTTTTGCAACTGCCAATCTATCATAGCCTTTAAGCCCTTCTAGCGATCAATCCTTTCAATTTGATTAAATTTGATTGACGTTTGAAAGTGCAATCTTCTCTAAAAACTGTAAATTTGACTATAAACGAGGCTTGACTCCCCAAGGCTACCACTATAATCAAATTCTTTGATAACTAAAGACATGACTTAATACGCCTTATCTAATTGAACATAAATGGAGTTTACTGGATGTTGAAAGCTCCATATTAAGAGAGTGTGATAGTCCTAAAATAATGGCTTTTTTGTGAGGATGAATTCACGACTACTAATTTTTTGAAAGAATGAGACCATCTATGAGTTTGTTGACCAATTCTACATGAGGCTCAGATGTTACTAAGTAAAAAAGGTTAATTTACTGTGAAAATTACCCTCTATAATGCTATTAAGGGATACCTCAAGTTCATCAATTTCTGCTACCAGCGCAGGTCAAGTAGTTGGATACCATCTCTATGATTAAGGATCTAAAATGGTGCGAGATCACTTTTTGACATCCTGTTTTTGAAACTCCAGAACCCCATTCAAATTAACGCCCAAGTAACACTAAAAAACAACAGATATCATTTATCCCTGATGTAGGATTTCTAGACCTTGACAAGAAGCTATCTAAGGGACTTTTTCTGGATTTGTAACACTAAGGGTTACTATAAAGGAAGCAGTCCAAAAAGTGGCCTGACATATAATAATTGGCCTCCATCAAGAAAAATAAAAGGATCAAGGAAAAAAACAGCAGGACAATAGAGTGGGGATACCAGATTGTCAGGTGACCAACTATCTTAATCAAAACACACAAATAAGAACTTATTTTAAGATCACACACCTTTAATTGACGGCTCACCTAATCAAATTTTAACCATAACCAGGTCTGTCACACCGCACTGGAAATGAAGGCTGAGAATTAATCTAAAATATATGCCACGTAACTTGCAGAAAAATATAAATTTAGGGGAGTTGAGAAATAAGATGAGCTACATCTTTAAAGGGTTTCAAGGTGGCCTTGCTCTTGAGACATTAAACACGCTTTTTTAGAAAGTTGTCAAAAAATAAATATTATGATTAAACAAGTTGATGCTTTTGCCATAATTTTACTATACTTTGAATGTAAAGTACTTCTTTTATTGCACTTATGTTAACATACTTTTAATAATATTTGCTTTACACAAAAAATCGATATCAGTCCTTAGTAAATCATAGTCTTTTTGCAAAAACGTAAACTGCCCTGGACGAGGATAAAAAACAATAAGGAATGGCCAGTCCTTAGAGGACTATTAGTGAAGGAGCTTATATTGCTTTACAATGATATTTTCCTCCATAAAAATCAGTTCTCCAGATATTGTATTGCCTAGTAGTAATTATCAGTTTTTTGATTGATAACAGCTTCCTTGAGTACTATGGAGCGCCCCTAATTACAATGACATCTTTTTCAAGACCCTTGGACAATTTCTTCCATTACACTACTCATAAAAAAGGTACCTTTATTAACTGCAATATTTCATTAACGTAACTTATGCCAATGGGCTATTTCCCACCCGTTACCAACAAGCTGGGTATATAGTTATTCCCCAATCAAATACCCCAAGGATCAGTTTATTCGAATATAAGCACCAATAATTGCAAGTACATCCTGGGAATAGTGAGTTGAAATCACTGTTTTAACCTGGACCTACTGGAAGGATTGATGAGAAAAGTTTAGTCCCCCATGGGAAATAATGTAATAAATCCCACTCCACACCAGGATTTATTATTTTTGGTCATGAAGAAAAGCTAAATATTTCTGGATAAAATAATCTCTAATAAATTACTTGAAAAAAGGGGAAAAATCAACTACATCTACATTTTTCTTATACAAAATTAATCATCATTGAGTTTGGAATCTATCAAGGTTTTGCTTACAAGGTGCAATGTCAAATGTTTGATTAAAAATTCCCACTTCAGATATAAGTGGTATTTTAAAAGCATAAGGATTAAGCTGTGGAGTTGTTACAGAAATATGATTATTTATTTTTCCTTAGCATTTTCAATTTGGAGTGTGATAAATGATATCATCACTATAAAAATTTGGCATTGTAGCTTATATATTCTAGGCCTATTTGAAAAGTAGAACTAATGATAAGGTTGTGTAGAAAAAGTTTGATAAGCTGCTGCATCAAGCTTTAGTTCCATCCACAGTCCATTGGTTAGCACTGAGATTATTGTCAAGAAGAAGGATGGCTTTAGCTATTTTTGATGATTAAATATCATTTAATAGTTAAAATCACAGAAAAAATTTCTTATCCTTTGCCACTAATAGGTGATCACTTGACTGATTAAGTGTGCTAAATAGTTCACTGCATTAATTCTTATAAGAGATTATTGTAATTATTGGAATTTTGATAGAAATCACTAATTCAGGCGCTACAAAGGATACAAAACTTTTAGTTCACAGCTCTAGAAAAGATAGAAACAGGCGCAACGAAGTTATTAGTTCTCTTGCAATAATTGATTCCAACTGGAAATACAGAATTCTGTTATTAATAGACTAAAATTGAGCTATGCGAGACAAATATAGTGGCACTTTATTAGTTAGAAATGAGGGATATTTATAGGGGTAGATTTAGTAGTTCTTTGCGAGGATTTCTATGCTTCACCCAAGGTAGTATCTTTCCTAATAAATGACTGATATTTCCAATTATTACTATACTTGTAATGGTCAGATCTGATAAGGTTCTTATTAGATAAGATTGACCTTACCATCTAGTACTAAAAAAGATTGACCTTCTTGTGGGATGTTTTGCCCCTTTAAATTTCTTAGCCTCATCCTTCAGAGGAGGTTGAGAACTCCAATGGGTTGATTGTTGGTCTATCTGAGAATCAGATATCTCTGATGGGGCTTTTACGAATCTCATTAAACTGAGACATTGAATCTCAATTTTGATTATTTTTGGTCATCACAGTTGAATCCCCAACAATGCCCCTCAAGATCTTGCCTAGGTGGCACATACTTACAAAGAAACCTACTATGAACTCTATTGATAACAGTACCAGTATCAATAGCTGCAATGGAGTATTCAATACCCTGGCAATAAATAAAACTGTGAGGACCAGCCCATAAGGTATCAAGTTTGTAAATCCTTCCTCCAGGTCTATGATGATAGAAGGGTACAAGATCCCCAACTTGATAATCAGGTAGCATAGGTCAACTAGCGTTGATTCTAGTTCCCTTTTTTTAAGGTTGTAGCATCAACAGAACTTGAAGCTAAAGCTTGTACTCAGATGAACTCATCAGCTAGTCTCCTCATAGCTAAATCAGTAGTTTATGGGGTTGCAGCATCAACTATAGGTTGTACATTTGAGGGTAGAATAGGATCCCGACCATAAAGAGCCTTAAAAAGGAGAAATTCCAATTATACAATGGTAGCTAACCCTATAAGCTAACATCACACTAGGTAAGTAGAGATTCCATCTACTAGGATCGTTAGAGGCCATCTTTAAAAGAATGGCTACAAGGGTACCATTTGCCCATTTGACCACACCATTAGTAGCAGGATTGTAAGGGGTCATAAACGACTGGATAACCATTAACTTGGTAAGCTCAGATACCACCTGAGAAACAAAGTTGGTCCCATTATCAGATAATAGAACTTTCAGGCTACCATGCCGGGTGAAAACTTTCTTAAAAAGAAAGGACGCAGTAGCCTTAGCAGTGACCATGGAAACAAAGATAGCTTCAATCCTTTTGGTAAAATGTTCAATAGCTAATGATATAATGATTCTTATAAGTAGCAGTAGGGAGAGGGCCCACCACACCAATACTTATAGTGGAAAAAGGATCTAAGGTCCCACAATTTTGCGTTGGTACATCAGATTTCCACCACACTGTTGTTGGCAAGTGAGATAAGTCTCCAACATATCATGTACAGTTTCCAACATGTTATCCCAGTAACAATGATTTTTCAACCACTGTAAAGTCTTTACGACAGCTCCATGCCCTAAAGTTTGGTGAGCCTCCATAATAGTATCAATCCTTGAAGAGGGTGAATAAAAGACAACCATTTAGATACCAACTTCTTGTATAATGAACCTTCTTTAACCTGAGTATACTCAGTTAAGGATTGTAGCTTCGCTATAACATCCTTAGATTCATGATACCAGAGCTCAGGTCTGCCAATCAGATCATAGATACGATCCTCCTCAGCAGAGAATAACGTTAGTATAGGTAATTGAGAAAGTCCATCAGCATTTTAGCGTATAGCTCCAGTGCAAAGTTGAATTGTAAAGTCATAATTCTGGAGCTTTAACACCCATTTATCTAAGCGCCCATCAGGATCCTTCATTTGTTGCAACAATTTCAAGAAAGCGTGATCCATGATGATAGTGAAATGTTTGCCATAGAGGTAAGGGCGAAAATTCTTGATGGCATATAGGACAGTGAGGCATTCCCTCTCAGTAATGCTATAATTGCGCTCTGCTTTGGAAAGGGTTTTACTATAATTTGCAATGGGGTGATCAACTAGGTTGAAATCATGCTGAGCCAGAATGGCTTTAATAGCAACATCACTGGCATTGGTAAATAAGATAAAGTGTTTGGAAAAATCAGGATGTGCTAAAATTGGGGCACTAATTAAGGCTTGGTGCAAAAGATCAAAAGATTGCTACTGCGATTCTTCCCATAAGAAAGGAACTTCCTTGTGCAATAAATAAACTAGAGGCTCTGCAATCTCAGCAAAATGGGGGATGAATTGTCAATAATAACCAACCACCCCTAAAAACACTTGAATAAAATGATTTCTAGAAACAGGCATGTCCTAAATAGCTTGTATCTTATTAGATAAGGGTAAAATCCCATCACAATAGACTTTATGGCCTAAGAATTCCATCTCAGTTTTAAAAAAGCACACTTAGATGGTTCTAGCTTTAAGCGAAGAATAAATCATTTGACCAAATACTTCCTTTAATTGAGCCAAATGCGTGTTAAAAGTGCAAGAGAAAACAGTAAAATCATCTAAATAAACCAAAACACAGAAAAGTTTCAAATCCCCAAATAAGCCATACATGGCTCTTTGAAAAATAGCAGGGGCATTACAAAGCCCCTGCGGCATATGAGTAGGCTCAAATAACCCCTCACTAGAGATTAAGGCGCATTTTTGACGATCTTCTGGAGCTAGGTCATTTTGCCAATAGCCACTAGCAAGGTCCATGGCCAAGAAGAATTGTGACCCAGACAATAGTCTCAATTAATCATCAATGCAAGGTAGAGTATAAGAATCCTTTTGGATAACAGCATTGAGCCAATGATGGTCCATAACCACTCTATGACCCCCGTCTTTTTTCTGGATGAGTAGTAGTGGGGAAGCCCATGGACTCTTAGAAGGCGTTAATATCCCTGCATCAAGGAGTTATTTAAATCCCACTGATACCTGAGCCTCCTCAACTTTAGATTTGCGATATGGTCGAGCTTGAATAGAGGGAGCATCCCTGATTTTCACCTGATGCTGCACATCTTTCAATAGCCCAAAATCTCCAGGACCTTTGGCGAATATATCCACATAATCTTCAATCAGATCATCATCTTCATGCTGATGTTCTGGAGTGAGTCAGCTTTCAAATTTTACGTCAACTCTAGCAATGATAGGTGGTTCTTCCAACCTAAAATCACGTAAATCCCCACATCCCGAGATGAATAAAATTTCATATACAGGATTATACTGCACATAAGCAATAGGGTTATTTTGATTCAATTGCATAGGCCAAGAGGTGAGATTAGCTAGTAAGACTAAAACAGTACCATTGTAAGCGGGATCAAGGATACCAGGGAAGGTTAAGACCTTCAAATGAGAGGGATTTCTGTTATTGGAAATCTCTAATACATGATCAGCTGGCACAACTACTTATATTCCAGTATCAATTATAACTTAAGCTTTTGGAGGAATGGTAATTAGATTGTTAGAATATAAAGGCATCCCTTCAGAGGCACAAGCTGATGGAGGCAAAAGAATAGTCCTAGGTCCCAAAATTTGGTACTTAAGATGAGAGATAGAAGTAGGATATTCCAATAAGCAAATGTGTCTTTTGAATTTGCCTTTGCTATTGGGGACATCTTGTAAAAGTAAAGTTACTTGGTACCCAATAAAAGAAAATTAACTGTCCTTAAGACTAATTATTGCATCAAAATCAGTGAAATTTTGTTCACAAAAATAAGTCATAGCAGTTATTGTTCAACACTACTGCAGGGGCTGGGATCACCAACTTTCCAAAGTGCATTGGAAGGAAAAAATAAGTTCCTATACTTTTAGTGTATGAAGTACCAGCAGTTCTGTAGTCTTGAGAATGGTTTAAGTCCAGCGCCACTATGATTTTTTCATAAGCTTTGATGAGATTACATTTATGGGTAATCTCATATCAATGATAGCCAAAACTTTCACTTTGTTCATTATGATTTCCACCTGGGTCACATCAGCGCCAAAGTGTGGGATTGAGATTACTGAGGGACTAAACAGTCGAATTAATTAGAAGAAGAAACAGAAGCATAAGAAGAAATAGTATCTTTGTTGGCTAATTCATCAGGGATATCAAGTTCACCAGGAACAGATCTCACCTAACAGTCTTTAGGAATGTTAAAAGATCGTAATTGAAGCACAGGAGGTAGTTCAGCACAGGGAGCCTTGTTCTCTATGCTAACTCCTCTTTTTTCAACTTTTCAGCTTGTTTCTTCCAACATTTGAGTTTTCATATGACCCACTAGACCGCAATAATTGCAAGGTTCCTTCTTGGGTTTAGGTTTGGGTCTAGGCGGCATCACATGGATATAGATATGAGAGTTATTAGTGGAGGTCAGGTGTACCACACCATTAGGAGCCTCCATCAACGCTTCTTTGATGTCAAGAATAGATCTGAAATTTCTTTTAAGTGATTCTAAATTGTAGTAGTAATTGAGTAAGAGAAGCAAACGCACTAATTACAGCCAAAATAGCATCATCTATGGTAATACAATCGCAAGTAGCCAGAGTCTGGGCCTCATGATAGAATCTCTTAGCGAAATCTTGGATTGACTCTCCTTGCTTGATTTGGATGCTTATAAAGGCTTGGTTCTGGTTAGATAGAATTTGATCACTCCCAAATCCTTGATAAGGGCGTTTTTCACTTGAGCCCACGTATTACAAACCTTAAGGTGAGGAACCATAATTTATTGAGCAAAATGGCTTAGATAAGAGGTAATATGCTGAACTTTCTATTGATCTATTGTCCCGTCCATTGCTCACTCATAGACAAATAGAAAAGAATAGATGCTACCTTCACCCGGCTCAAAATAATCCTTAAAGGTAGGTTTGAAAGTGGAGGGTTCATTGCTCAAGACATGTGCGCCCAATACCATGACTGGATCAGCTTCGGAGGGTTTGGACTCTGAGATATGGGATTGAGTAAAAATTTGGTCAACTTGTTGCCTTAAATGGCTGAGGTCATCCTGTAGATTGTGAATCCATTAGGTAAGATGGTCATTTGCAGGCGTTTGATTTAAGCTATAAATTGCAGTGAGCATCTCTTCTTGCTTATTCTTGAGTACTCCGCATTTAGCAGTTAATCATTCAATGGAAGCTGTTAACAATGCAAACTGGGTTTCTTGTGTAGTTTGGTTAGCATCGCATAGATGATGAGCATTATCAACGCCATCCAATAAGTTGGTTAGAGAGTAATCCAGGTTGGTCAGAAGGCCTTCTAAGGATAAGAAACATCCTTTAGTTATGGCTCAGATTTGGGTTTTTAACGCCTGTACTCTTAAAACTAGTAGACTTGAAGGTTTAGAACCGAGAATTGGAAGCGTAGAACCAAGGGGACCAGGAGGTCTGGGGGTCCTTAAAAACTGTCACAACCTGCAGGCCCAGGTAGGCCTTGTTGACCTGCAGGGCCTCAAGGACCCCGCTCACCGGGGGTCCCAGGGCCACCAAAGAAAAAACTAGGTGGTTCCAGAGGACCAGGAGGACCAGGTCCACCTTATCTAAAAGTAACCACATTTTGGACAAGTTGTTGCAGTAGCCCATTGAGTTCAACAAAGCATTTTTTATGTTGTGCTTGCAATTTTCCCAGTTATGTAGTAATCTCATTTTCAAGGGTAGTGATTTGGTGGTGAATAGGATTAGTGACATCACTAACATGTTGAAATACTTCTTGGCCAATATACCCCACAACTCCATTGTCAAATCTCACCAGATGGTTATGTAATCGTTGTTTTCCCTTCTATTATTGAGTATGGCTTCCCAATTATCTCAACAAAAATTAGAAGCCATCTCATAGAAAGAGGATAACTGAGAATTAAAGTGTTGTGTTAGGGTCAACTGGCATTGGATCTTGAGATGATGAAAACCCAATATCTGGAGTACATGATGAATGGCAGGATGTACATACTGCTGGAGGTACTGCTCTGTTCTAGCCAAACTGACTTTGGTATGCTGTAAAACTGCTCTGTTGTATAAGTCCATCATATTAGCGGCAGCCTTAGATGCTTGGTCTCAGTTAGGATGGGCACCGGTCTGGATAGCCCCCTTATTAAGCCTTTGACCGTTTCTTCTACATCTGCAGATTGAATTTGATAATTGTATTAGTCAGGGCCTTCAATGGCAAGTCCATAGAATCTTGAAAATGAAGATTAATAATATTAGTGGAAGTCATCTCCTGCCTAATGGAGTGTACCCATTGAGTGATACTCATTGATTCCTCAGAAGAGGGGCTTTCTTCACTAGACATATTCATCATTGTGCACATAGGGTAAACCAGGTAGACTCAGAAGCAGACCTGGCAGGGAGCACCAGTATTGGAAATTTAATAGAAATTACTAATTCAGGCACTATAAAGGCTGCAAAATTATTAGTTCCATGGCTCTAGTGAAGATAGAAACAAGCACAACGAAGTTATTAGTTCTGTTGCAATAATTAGTTTTAATTGGAAATACAGAATTTTGTTATGAATAGACCAAAATTGAGCTATGAGAGACAAAAATAGAGGTACTTTATTAGTTAGAAATGAGGGATATTTATAGGAGAAGATTTGGTAGTTCTTTTCGAGGATTTTTGTGCATCACCCAAGGTAAGATCTTTCATAATAGATGCCCAATATTGCTGATTATTACTATACTTGTGATGGTTAGATCTGATAAGGTTCTTATTAGATGAGATTGGCCATCTTGTGGTATGTTTTCCCCCTTCAGATTGCTTAGCCTCATCCTTCAGAGGAGGTTGATAACTCCAAAGGGTGATTGTCAGTCTATCTGAGAATCGGATATCTCCAAAAGGTTTTTCCAAACTCATTAGACTAACACTGAATCTCGATTTTGATTATTTTTGGTCATTGCAGTTGAATCCTCAACAGTAATATTAACTTATCCAAGGAGGAAATGGAGAATTGCAAATAATCAACCTCCTTAGGGAACTAGCAGCTGACCTATATGGCCTAGGATCTTGGAAATGCCCCCACCTTTCAGCAAGCCATGAATTTTATCTAAGGTAAACTAGAGCTAATTTTTATTTAGTATATCTCAATGATAACAATGTGTCCTTCCATACATTCTTACATCATCAGTACCACTTGAAGGAAGTATCTCAACTGATAGCTGAATTCCAGTCAAAAATTAAATCAGGAAGATACAATCCTTAAGACCCAAATGGAATACCCAGGCCATATTATAATTTCATAAGGGATACAAATGCAACTACAAGATCTTAATGCCGTTTATTGCATGAAAAAAGGGTGGTTAGCTGAGCGGATAAAACTTCTTCCACCCCTAGTGCAGGTTTGAGTTTGAAACCTGTACTGGCTAGAAAATATTCTTGGCGTGGTATATTTGTCCCAAGGTTGACCCACCTTGAATAATTTTTTATTGCATGAAAAACCCTAAAAATGAGATGTGCAGATATTTATTGTTATGTAGAATACTATCATCGCTTTATTCATGGTTTTTTCAGTTAAATAAACCTTTGTATCATTTGATAGAGAGTGGTGTGGACTTATTATGGCCTGAGAGGTGTGGTGACGCCTTTAACAATTTACATGCAATTAACTAAAGTGACATTTTCTTTATTTAAACTCAGACTGAAAATTTATTTTTCAGTTGGAAGCTTGGTTGAAGGCCATTGGAGCAGTACTATCCCAACGCAATAGTCATAGTGATAAACATTCAAGCACTTTCTGAAGCTTTACACTCACCAAAACTGAAAGTAACTTTATGTTAACAAAATGAAAAAGTTTGGTCGTCATTTTTGCATGCAAATAATTTCGTGTATACCTTCATGGAACCAAGTTTCAGGATATTATTAATCACGCTTCATTATGTTGGCGTTATAACCACAAAGATCCTGGAAGATGGTTGGTGAGTTAGCTTTGAAACATCAAGCTTACAATTATGAAGTCATAAAGATATGGGTTCATCCCATCAGAATTCTGATGGTTTTTAACTGCCCATTTTTTAGAATTGCCACCTTATGACGACTATTTATTTAAGAAGATGAAGTATAACCAATATTAGAATTAGAAGTCTTCTATCTTAAGTTCTCTATATCAATTACTTCAGAACATTAAGACACAAAATGATACACTTTAAAAATTTGGAAGGATTATCCAAAGAAATTAGATTAACCCCGTTAAAACGTCCAATAATAATTATGCAAGCCCAACAGATTGTTGCTCACGGTGGGTCTGACAAGACTTTTAAACAGGTACAACAGAGGTAGTATTTGAAGGTATGATATTTAATACTCAGGACAAATTGATAAAATGTCAAGAATTTTAAAACCCAAAAACCCTATTTTAAAACCTTACTACTTTATCAACATGTTAAACTTAACTTAGCTAGAATACTATCTATCAATATTTTGGAATTGTACCCATCAACAATTTTAACATTTATATATCAATGTAGCTATTAATCATTTTACTGAGTGTGTTAGAAAGAAAATCCATTTGTGATATCAGGGAAGTTACTACTGCTAGAACTACTATTAAGAACAATAAACTTCAACATGGATACCCTAATTTATACTGACAGATAATGCCACCAACTTTGAGTGCATAACGAATCTAAACTTAATGAACTCTGGTAATTAAGCTTTCCTTGCTGCACTTAACATCTCTGAGAGTAACGGTACTGTAGAGAACATAAATGGAATTTTGGAGAAAGTAATATGTATATTTGCTGTTTTAATGGCCTGTTTGAACCAATTGTTACATCTTGACTTAAAATTAAGATTTCTAAATCTTAACTCAAAAACGCTTTTTGGGCTTTACAGTTGAGGTTGAGCTTGGCACTGGGCTGTGCCCCTCCTGAACTATCCACAAGCTACTATGGCCTAAAAATAGTGCTGTAGGGGCTCCCCACAAGGGCGACCTTAAAAGGTCATGCCCTCACAAATTCTGAACTTAGTTCAGAATTCTCTCTCATTTACCACTCTTGAATGGGTCCCTCTTGTGGCCTCAGGACGCACTTGCCTTGGATTACCTGGTTTATACAGCAATAAAATTTCTGATGCTTTAAAAAAACGTTAAGATCTTGGGCCTGATCCCCACCTAAATAATTTGTCTTTTTGTGTTGTTTACGGCACCTAATACTATTTTATTAAAATTCATCTGTATGTTTTTACATGAAGAAGCAAAACTAAAATGATTTTGGGGTCATAATTCTCACTTACTTGTTTCATCTTTTTCACATTCTGTTTCCCTAAATCTGATGTCAAATTGGTCAGTGTCTGAATTATGAACACTTACCTCAATAGTCAACCTTACATAGACATTCTTTTGGTGCTGAATTTTAGTGACAATCCTAAGGCAAGATGGAGATCAAAAACTGGGACGTTTTTTTGATCATTACATTGTTGGCTACTTTGCTATGGACCCATTATGTCGTCCCAACATCATGGCTACTATATTGGGTTTTAAATTTATACGTGGTTCTCGCCCTATGTACTACTCTATGGCTGACAACCTGTTTTTACAACATCTACTGCATTCTGTTATAGAAGAAGAAAAGTTTTACCTAATATGTACTTTTATCATTAGTTAGAACACTAATCAAAATGTAAATCTGAGCTATGGTGCGGCGTTAACTTGCAATATCAACAAAAAAGCTCAAGATAATGTTCACTGAGGTACTTTGCATTAGTCCAAGGAGTTTGATTAAGTATTATAATGCAGTAAATGTGAATTTGACTAAACCCACAAGATGGCCTCGCTGTGGAAAAGTCCTTAAGTAATCATCAAATAGTCATCATTTGACGTTTATACCTTCAAGCACATGTCTGATGGGAGGTTCATTAACTGATTTAATACTATATTCTTAAGACCTACAAGTATCAGCAAGGTACTTTTAAGAGAACATCCTTGATGTGAGTCAAGCTTAAAAGGTGATTTATTGTCAAACTATTGACTCAAATTCAAATTTAAAATATTATGCCTCTTTGTTAAGTATTACTAAAATGAACTTTAAAATTAAGTCACTATGTTCTAGAATTTGCCATTTTTATCTGAGCCTTCAAATCTTCTGATATTATTGTGGCCCTGCCCTTATACTTAAAAAGTTGTTTCTTTAAAAATGCGTACTATTGTGTTCCTTATACCCCATTGTATCTACTGTCAAACAATATTCAAACAGGACATCCTTGTTCTGATGCGAAAATATCAAGTACAAAATACATTGATCATTTAATAGATACTCATATAAATAAACTTTAGTTGTATATTAAAATCCCTCCCTGGATTAGAGTTTACTATACCAGGGAATATACTAATATGACCTCGTCAAGTAGATAGATTTCAACATATCAAGAGGATCAGGTGAGTTTTAAGGGGGAACCCTTTCTTATAAAGTAGTTTGATTTTGCCAAACACTACAATTCCCATTTATAGATGGTATAGGTTTACTTGTGATAGCTTAGACTTTAATTTCAGTAGGCAACTGTGGTCTCAATGCTGCGTTGCCTTGTTGTGACAGTACCACTCTTACTGCTGAGAGAGAGGCGTCAATTAGTAAGAAGCCTCATTTTTTAATCTAAATATTTTAGCACCCGAATATTGATCAGCCCCATCCTGAAGGCATCAAGGAACACTGCACATTTCTGTTCGTGTGAACAGCGCTCAGTTCTTTAAATCTGGAAATTGGTTCTTTGGTACAACTAAAGTTAAGTATAGAATGTTGATAGTATCCAACCATACCTATGAAAACGTTTACGTTGCATTTGTTACTTGGTTTGATCAATTTTATAATGCTATTGTTCTAACAGCTAAGGTCTTAACCATTTAGTGTTTAGTATAAGGCCTAGGGACTCCATATGTTTCTCAAAAAGTTTCATATCTGGGGCTCTACCTTCAATGGAGGCAGAGAATTAACAAAACACCTCCTCTATGTGTTCTAAATGTTGTAAAAAGATCTGAGAGAACCAATTGCTATTAAAATAATAGTAATGCATATATTTTGAGGTCGCTGAGGAGGGTGTCCATTGCCAGTTGGAAAGTTGCTGGAGCTTTGCAGAGCCATTGTTGCTTTTGAGGTAGTAGTACTAAATTACAAGAAATGATTGTTGCACACCTTCCTTTTTTGGCTTCTGCAGCTTAATTTGCCCAAATACCAAAATCAGTTTAAAAAAGAAAAAAAATGGGCTTCTAGAAAGTCCAATACGTTGCCATTATTAGGAGTAGAAAAATCTTCCTTCAAAATAATGAATTTATTGTAATATATTGCCACCCTTTTTTCTGTCCTTCTTCTTAACAAAATATACCAGCAAATTACAGGGACATTTTGACTTCTTCAACATCCCTTGCTTCAGCTATTTTCTAATTTTTACAGTAACTACTTACTCCACAGCTGCAAGTGGTGGATATGGTATGAACGGATGGGGACATAATCCCATGTATACAACCGGTGGATGACACTGCAAGCACAGCCTAAGTCATCTCATAAGTCACAAAAATCTCGTACTATCTAATTAGAGCTTATGTAAAGTCTTTTTGGTTTTCAGTTAATCTCATTAGCCTCCTGGGAACCATGGGCATTATGCCGATTGTAATTCTTCATAGAGGCCAGATTGTTCTAATGAGCCAATTTCATGACTATCATGAATTTTGTTGACAGAGATCAAGTGAAAATAAGCTATAACCTGGTGTCTCTGTAATAAAAGCGACTATATCTTCAGGTTTTATAGGAGTTCTTACATCTTTCTAAACCCTGGTGATACTATGATTGGGGAAACATAAGTCTCTAATCTTGATAATAGTAAGGTACATATACTTCTATATACTCAATTGAATATGTCCATTTTAAGCTTTGTTCCCACAATGACTTGGTGGCTTTTAGATATCATTAGAGTTTGAAGCAAAGGGTGATTCATTGACATTTAAATTATTTTAGGAGAAATCTTATCCTTTTTTAAGTGATTGTTAATGTACAGAAACGTGCCCATCCTGGTATGAGAGGTTGATATGAGAAGAATTGGAAAGGTTCATGGGTACACAAATTAGTGTGAAGTAACCTGGCATCCATTGTCCAATGTTTTTGAGTATCTCTATTACCATGTTGGAAATAAAAAGTAGCGTATGAACGCCAGTCAGATCAACATACACAATTCTGGTTGGAAAGTATAATTGAAGGTGATTTGGTGATTGTTCAAAACTAATTGGCGACAAGCTGCACACTTTTTCTGAAATAGTGCACTCTAAGAAAGCAGTTTGTAAACTACTAGGTTTTAACATCTGGTTTCTAGGGCAAACGTGGCTACCATGTTTGTTGACACTATGATTACTGTCACACAGTATCTATAATTGCGCGAATCTTTATTTTGCAGCAAAATATTACAATAATTGCACCTGGAATAATTAAAATATTAAATGTTCAATTTGTTATATTTAGAATTTTCAACTAATTTTTTCCAATATTTCTTATCTGCTGATATTTTAAAAATTTTATCAATGGGTATGGCGATATTATCTACCCCTAGAGCCTATGTTAAAATAGGCTTAGGTTTTTCAGAGGATTTTTAATTAATTAGTTACTTGTGTATGGTTTTATTAATTGGAAGATTTCTCTTAGTTGCTTATTTCCCTTGGTAACAGGTCACTACATGTATGTCAAAAAAATTTACATGTATAGTATCTCATTAGATAAAGTGCTGGGTCCATCATGAAAATTTCTTTCTGTATCTAGTTGGGACAGTTGGTGTGATATTGGATGTGGTAGAGGTTATATCTATATCACCAAATCTTATTCTAAATCATGTGGATTCATCCATGACAAAGTCATGAGTCATATGGCTTCCTAGGCTGATAGCTAAGATGTCATATTAGGAAAAAAATTTATTTCTGATAATCCCTATGTTTGGCCCATTTGCAAATAAAGATGCGTGGCGGCTCTCCCTTTTGGGTTAGGCACCACTAGTATTAAAAACAAATTTTGAGTCATTTATTGGGGCAGTATAAGGCGAAATGGCCCCATTTTCCATAGTGATGGCAGTTCAGGAAAGGGGTCTAACGTCTGTGGGCTTCAATTATGTTTCCTCCCCAAGGATTATGAGTATATGATGGCAGATAATATGCCACTTTTTGGATGAGGGCTTGAAGTCAGTAGTCCAACGGCGGTGGCAGATGGTCTTTATAAAGTTTGGGGCGTGAACATAAAAGCCATTGTATATAGTTGACAATCACAAGAAAGGGAACATCTCTTTTCAATAATAGGTCCATTACATTGAGTAGTTTTCAATTTTTGTTTACTGCCAAAGTAATCAATTTTCTATAATAGGCACTGGATATTATGTCCACTCCAAGTAGTAGATGAGCTTCTAAGATAAACCAATCAGAAAACTTAATCAATATCAATGCATTGGAAACTGATCATTAGGAGTCATCTTTACTTAGGCCATTTTTTTACTCCCTTATATAGTCTATATATTTTTCTCTTTACTTTCTGGTAGGTCATGAAATGGTCACTCAAATAGAAAGTGATTTGGTTAGGGCTTTTTGACATCTATAGTGGAGATTAGTAGTTTTTCCTTGCAGCGGTTTAATGATAAAATTTAAAATTCTGAACATTTAAATAATACATGAATATCTACATACTAATTGAAAAAGGAAGCCTAATACATGAAAACTCTTATCTTTATCATGGCTTTGTGGCTTCAGTAAACCTAAGCACCTTTATATTATAAAGTGTGATTCAAGGTAAGGGGAGTACACAGGATGAGATGGAACTTGGCATCCGCGGTCTTTCATGTGGTAGATGTTTTGTCAGCTGACATTATGATGTTTAAGGAGATAATACCTAGTGGGGAGGCATAATTATTCTTTAGAGCCTTCATTCTATGCAATTATGCTCTAATCTTTCTCAATTTTTAAAGAGCTCTTCTTTGATGTCTTCAGACTAATATTTATTTGAGGCAAGCCAACCAGAGGACATACATTACCAAAAGAGAGAAATAAAGAAAGCATTGACATGAACCTTGAGCAGAGTCAACTCCGTCAAAATAAGTTTTCCACCTCTGTATCAGGACTTGAATTTTATGGTTACGTCATGGGTAAGTCTTCAGTGTCTTTAGATTCCTATATTTCAATGTTATTGCACTTTCTTAATGTCTTGTTTGATTTTGTTGATCTCTCATCAGAGGTCTCAGCAATAATTCTTTTCAGCATCAAGTTAAAACTTAATACAGTTAACCTTTTGGCCACATTATCAAGTATTCCCACATTTTGGAGGTTCTGTTATCAATGTTTTGAAGCTGTCCAGATGCATCATTGTTTTGGACTTAGAAGGATTTACAATTATGGAGTAACTAGCTGTTGGCTCCACATAATGGATCTATGTTTTTTAATTTTAGAATAATATATGAATCAGTAAATTGAATTGGCATAGGTCATGACTGATTCACATATTTAAATTTTTATAATTAATCTAGGCATTCAAGAATCTGTCGTTATTCTGTTATTCCAAGGAATGAGGCTCATAGTTTTTGTTAATATGTACTTTTTCCACTCCCCAGGAGCTGACTAATGTCAATCGCCTCTAATCCGCTTTCTCAGTGTTATGGAAGTCTATGGTTGTGTTAAAGTCTCCAATGCTTGCTACCATGGCATAAATGACATGACCCAGTCAGTTATTAATTACATAAAACACTTGATGTTGACCACATGTATTATTCTTTATTTCCATAAAAACCCTACAGGTCATGTGTTAACCATAACTTGTGGGAGCTATTGTTTCAACCAAATAAAAATCTGATACATGCGGCTGTGGGTTTCTGAAACTTGCCCTTGTAAATGTTTAACTGAACCCCTGGCCTCTGTAAACGAATGATGAAGGCGTTTTAGCAAAAGACTAATGTCATTCTGCTGGCATGTAAGAGTCTCATTTTATCACTGAATTTGATACTATGTCAGACTGATACTTTTTTAAGCTAAAAAAAGATAACTGTATACAGGCTATGAGATAGTTCAACATGTTCTGCTGGGAGTTAAGGCTCCAGGTAAAGCCAGCCATGCTAGCATCTAGGTAAGATATATAGTTCATATATAAAGACTTGGTCTCATTAGAGAAATTTCTCATACGGTTTTCAGTAGGGTCATCTGCATAAAACTGATACCCTCTAGTAAGTTACTGCATAATGAGTCAGAGTTGCTCAAGAATGACATCATTTATAATCCCATGCTGTGCTGGTTTCAGTACTGTAATGTTGCGAGCAGGATTTCATTAGGCATCTCCTTGCTCAGAAGGGGCTTCTGAGGTGAAGAGAGGCTCTTATTAAAGGTCTGGTTAGGTTCTCATATATATTTAAAACTGTTACACACAAAGCCTTGAAAAAGTTGTGTTTATAACAGTTGAAGCTGAAAGGCTCTGCCATAGATCTGTGGTTCAAGGGGTTTTTAGGTTGAATCATTGGTCCCATGTAGTAAAATAATATTATGTTTCTGGTGGATAATTTTTTATAAATCTGTATTGTCAGGCGGAAGGTTGCACATGATCTGAATTCTATTGATGCTATGGGTTGTAAATGTGATGATCTCCATCTAATGGTATAAAATAAATTAAGTAAAACAATAAACGTTTATACAATATATCTCTTTATTATTAGCAGAGTTTCATTACTGCATTTTCTCAGATAATTTTCTTAAAACTCTTTTATGCCAGCTTTTTTTACTACCAGTTAGTCTTCTCAAGTCTACTATCTTCTCCATGTTACTCATGGCTTCATTGTTGCATTAGTTCCAATTGCATTTATTATCTGTCTGTCTCTTCTTGAGTTCCCACAGTGTGTAATTTACATTTTGATCAGAAATGGATTCTGCAGTTCTTAAATTACCAATATATCTTTTTTTAGTACTAGATGGTCCCAACCCATTACCAATATATCTTAATATCAGAATTGATATTGTTTTTACCATCATAATCATAATGCCTAAACTATTTGCAAAATTTTAGTAACTAAACAATATGCTGTTTTTCTAATGTGATAAAATATTTTTAAGCTAAATAAGTAACTGACAAATACCAGAATAAGCAGAACTCTATTGCTATGTAATATCAATATTTCCAGAGAGAATTAATACTATTGCTGCTATCATATTGTTACAATGACTATAAAAAACTTGAAAGAAAGTGTGAAACCTTTACAATCATAATGGTAAGGTTTAGTATCTTTTATGCAATTATCTTTATGAGTATCTTATTGTAATATTCATTTTCTACTATTGTTTTGTTATGGGACCACCCATAATACGTAGATATATATCAATTCTTATAATGAATATGTTTTCCTGTCTTTAGCACAACTTGATATGGAATTAAGATCCTAAGCTTAAGGGTGAATAGCGCTATATATTTATTGAAATTAAATAAGCTCTAGTACTAAGTTGATAAGAGAAATATAAAATAGGACGTTTCCTAGATCTCTTAAATACACTAAGATTTAGCATTAATGAAAAGATAATTTATAATTGACACTAGTTGTGTAAAAATAATGAATAGTCTTGGAACTCTTTTTCATCTATGTTAAAGTATATACATCAGGTTAGATGTTTTAGCTTTTATTACTATATGTTAAATTATAATACATAATTTTTGGATATAATTTTTTATAAAATAATATTTAGGACTTCTATAAACTTCTTGGAAAAATTTAGGATCATACGTGGCCACTGGTATAAACATAATTAATATCTATCTATAAAAACAAAAACCAAATTTTTCTTTATCAAAAGCATACTTTTTATCAATTTTTACTATTAATTTGAATATTATAAGTGAATATATTGTATTGAAAAAAAAGATGAGAATGATTAATTAATAAAATCTCTTTTTTGCATAATAACTGAAAGGATTATCCTTGTCCTTAAAGAACCAGCTTCTAAACTACTTACGGCAAGCTAAGAAGGCTCATATGTCCCTTATGGGTCTACATCAAGTTTTTGAATGACAGATTTATTGTAATTGATGTTGCTCATGCATTTCCATATTGTCAATGGGATTTGTAATTTGTATCAAACTTAAAAAAGGAGAAATTTCATAATCCTAGAAGTAGTTTATGCATCCATACTAAACTAATATCCTAAAGTAATCTCTTTAAGCAGAAATTTGCACCAAGTAATGTTTATCTAGGCTTTATGGATTCAGAGGATGCTGGAAAAACAACCAAAGTGATTCTCTCTAATAATAAATTCATGCCAAATTAACATTTATTGTGTGTTACAACATCAGTGCCTACTACTCACATCTGTTTTTATGAAGAGGAAATTATCTTTTTATTTAAGGATCATCTAATAAGAAAACTCTTCAAACCTGGATTACCACATTCATTTAAGACAAGCTGAGGATAGAAAATTACTCGTTTGCAATTTTAAAATAAACTTATAAAACACATAGCTACTCATTAAGTGTGACAACGAAAAAGCCTAATATTTATGCTAAGGATGATAATATCCTATTCCATGACATACGTATTTCCATCTTTAAGATGGGACACATTTTTGTTACCTCCATGTAAGACCTGAACAGCGCCCTCCCATTAAAGTTTTGAATTCAATATGATAGGAATAGAGCAGTTAACATCCTTACAATATGGGCTGTCCTGGCATCTTAGAAGTGATAACAGAGCTAGTTCTGAATTAGGCACATATGTGGATAGTTTAAACTAAAAACCTTTGTAAACTTACAATAATGGTGTTAGATTTTAATGGTTGACTCCAATAAACCCTCTAAAAAATTATCAAAGCTGATATATTGCTCCCATTGATGGATCCTTTGATCCTTCCTGATTTATCTGCATAACTATATTCATCCCAAAACCGCCTTGATTGTACTTAAATTGTCCCAATTATTGTAACTAATAATAACTATGATATAATTACTTTATGGCCAATTATGGGAACCACTTGGGTAAACTAAATGAATCTATGGCACAAACTTAATTGCATTTATGAATTTAATGCAAATACAATTAATGAATAATTATTTTTATGTATGTTGATCACCGTAATCAGTAAGATAGTATTTACATATGGACTTCCCAATTAGGGAGTACCAAGTACTATTGAGAGGGTTGCCAACATCCCAATCAAGGGTGCATCATTATTTAAATCCATATATTCTTTTCCATCAATTATTGTATTTCATCTGCTGTATGACAAAACGTAATCAGGCTGAATGAAAGGCAAATATACACAGCTGAGGTGCTAATATTATGCCTAAAATCTTCCTGATTACGAGAGTAGTAGTGCCTCCAATTGGGCTGAAACAATTGTAATTAAGTTAATTCAAGGGCCAAATTAACTTGAGGATATTTTAATAACCACTGCCATAATCCATAGTGGATTGGCATGGTTTTAATTAACTCATCTAATAGATGAGTATGGCTAGAGGATGTCCTAGAGGTATAAAATACTGGCGCCTGGCCCTAAAATAAAAGCATCAACTTTCAACTTTTCATATTTTCATCTTATATCTTCTTATCTTAATTTGATCTTCATATTAAGAGTGTAGACAAGTATTCAGGGGAGCTTGTCATAATTACCTGTGTCTGGAGAGTCTCTGATTAGAGAGGGAAAATTACCTTAGAAGAGACCAAGAGAGTCAGATATTGTTGTTTAGCTTTGTGAGCTTCCAAACGGTTAGGAAATACCATAAGACATATAGCATATTTGAGGATTTATTGGCCAAAACTCTTCCAAACTAGTGAAACAGTAATACATTTATAAGCGAGCTAATCCTCAAAAACTCACAAATGGGAACCCTGCATTTAAAAAATTCCAGAAAATCTCAAACTTAAAGGAAGGTAAGTAAAAAATAACAAGAAAGGAATAATAAAAAGCACAAAGCTCTAAGCTATTGCAGAACTGGAGTATTACATGATGAGATTTAACCCCTTGTTGCCAAAGAAGCCTTATTCAGTTAATACCTATCAGCCTCTTGATACTTTAACCAATATTATATGCGCCAATGACCTGAGGGCTCAAACCTCCAAAATTTTCTTCATCCAACTTTCATCACCAATCTTTCCAAATAAACATTTAACTTAATGGAACACAATCAATCAACCCTCAGGAAGTGATTCCACCTTACATAGCTTGAATGAGAATAATATTGTGTCAGCTGGTGAATACTCTCTTTTTTGACTCAATCAATTTTTTTAATAAAATCTGATGTTTAAATAAAAAAAAATTTCCATTTGAGCAGAATTTTGTCTGCTTTGCTCCAATCCTATGTCATGCAATTAATGCCTGCTGCCTCATGTAGGGCAGCGCTGCACTGCCTCCTGATGTTTATCAGCTGCCACTGAAACGTGCCTTGTCTGGCCCAAACAGCCCCTCAAACATTTCTGAGTCGGTAAGCCTGTCTCAAGACAGCTCAAAACACTGCATTCTCCTGGTTGTACAACAAAGCCCCCTAGTGAGCCCTTAGTGAAAATTGTGTTTGCTCTTTGGGCCTAGTATGGAAACCCTTTCCCCTACGTGAGCGCAGCCAATATCAAGACAGCTATGGAGATTTCAAGACTGCTGTATTTATATATTCTTCCCCTTAAAAGGTGTCTTTGACCTCACCTTCCCTTTGAAGCCCATGCCATGGCTTCAGCACAGCTGTCTTTAGTATATAAAAAACACACCCATAAGGACCAACTAGACTTGACTACCAGATGAGGCCATGCTGGTGGTCCAGTTTAACACTTTTCCCTCTCACCTCTTACCCAAATGACACGCTACAAACTAATGCAGGGTTAACTGCCTATGGCGCTGACCCCATGTTGCAGTTTGTGGTTTCCAACAGCGACAATCATATCACAGAGACTCACATGTTTGCAACAATCCGCTACTTCCATCACAAACCGTCTCACTATACCCCCATTTTCCATGTTTAAATATGCCTATGATCATCTCTTTTTGGCATGTGTCAAATATGGCTGCGCCATCTTTCCCTTGTGCTTTAAACTTGACCATCAAAGTGCAAGTGCCCAGAAGATTCTGCTAATGCTGCAATCACTCCTCCCTCTAGAATCAGCTCTGCTCTGCCTTGCTGAATATTTTTAGTGGAGATCAATCCTCTTCACCCTCAACACTGCAGGAACTCCTCTCATTGCTCCGCCCAACAAGAGTTTGATGTCTCAAACTATTACTGAGAAGATTGCTGCTAAGCACTGATGGAGTTTTCATGGTTTATTTTGCATGGCCAATAAGATCATGCCACTCAACAAACTCCTGTAATTGGCCCAGAGCTGGACAAATCAACTCCTTTTGAGGTTCTTAAATGAATCAATGATAAAGAACAGGCCTATAAACTTAAAACTGACTTCAACTGGTCTAATTTTCGTACCAGCCCCTGATTTGACTCCCCACTGCCGTTTTCATCTTTGTAATGGTTGTTGTTTTATAAAGATATACAAAAATTCTCTAAAGCAACAGCTTCCTCTGCCAACTCCTTCATCCGCCGGGCTCTCCATGCAGTGATGGAGCCACTTTGCAAGGGTATTCCTATCTCTAACTTCCTCCAAGATTTCCCCTGGTGACACTATATTTGATATTTAAGATATCACGTTTGCCACAGGCTGAATGTAAATCAATGTGGCAAATATTCAAATTTTGATCCCAATTTTACTAAACTATAAAAAAATCAAGTTATTTACTTGTGTGCTTAAATCTACATTATTGCTGAGTACCAACTTTCACAGAACATGATGTGTTGTTCACCATTGGATTCATTAATGAGGTAATCTTCAATTATATTCCTTATTCACCACACTGCTGACGCTCCAATACCCATTTTTCCTGTCTTTGCCTGTCACCTGAAGAAATCTGCGCCAGAAAAAAATCCCCAGACCCTTTACCCTTCCAATATGGATGCTTAGGCTCAATGATGAGGCACCATGTCAGGCTTTCTTTTAATATGATAATCCTTTTATTTAGAACATTGCAAATAGTTTGTAAATGTCTTTCTCCTTGTGTTGGCACCACTAGTACTAAAAAATTATCAGTTGTTGATCCTGATCTAGAACAGGTGAGAAATTAAAACCAACCAAACTAGCTCATTCTAGACTGCTAGAAACCAATGCAAGGGCTGCTACCAAAGCTGCTTATAATTAGCTGTCTGCAGCAGATTTAAGTTGCAATAAATGAAATTTCATTAGAAAATCTTAAAATTGCAGAAATCTCAGCTTCAACATTCTCTGGCTAGATATCAAGATTACTTAAAGCCCCACAAGTAGCTTTTTTGGCTGTATAAGAAATTCATTGCACCAGCGGCAAGGAAGAAGGCTTTCAAACAAAAAGATATATAATCAATTATTATGACATTTCACTGTGACATTATTTATAGACCTATCCATTTTTGGATTTATGTGGACATCTAACAACAAAATAAAAGAGCATCGACATTTAACCTATAGTGGAAAATAACAGAATATTATTATCATCTAATTATGCACCTAAAAATACTCAAAGGTAGTATCAATATTTCTTATATAAAAAATGAAATTAAGAGATAACATCTTATACCTTTGAGACTGAAATTGCTGGCTCATTAAATCGACTAACAGGTGGCCAACGTCAAATGATACACCATGAGCAGATACTGATCTATAAGAATTCGTGATATAAAAAGTCATATTGAATGCTATGTTCTAAAAAACATTGGTTATGTAAAAACATTACTAGGCTATGACAAATATGGGCATGTTTTCAGTTCCACACGCTTATACATGATCATGTATCAGCAAATAACATAGAATTAATAATACCTTTAAACCCACCACACCCAATTTTAGTTAATAGAATGTTATTATTTTGTGTGAAACTAAAATAGGAGCTACAACTTCCTAAAAGGATGTAAACTAACACCAGAAGATGTATAAATAGATTTGATGACTAAAAAAGTAAAAGGTGAAGTAATAAAGATAACTAAGCTACACATGTATGGGAACAATGACAAATAAGCCAAAATAAAAAAGAGTACATACAATGTCAAAAACTGTTTTAAAATGAGAAAAAATTAAATGAACTAAAAGAGGCTTGGAGAATCTTAAGACATATAGAACATATATGTCCAGCCATAGGGGAGGATACCCCAGTGGTAGATTATGGACCCTCTACCACTGCCTCACTGAGTTTGATCACAGCCAATAAACTTTGGGTAGGGGACAATTATGATTCTGTTGGAATTGTGCACCAATGCCCCAAGCTGAGATAGCAAATAGCAAAGGCGGTCCATGGAGTTCCTAGCCTATCATATGCCACGCATGGAGGTTTTCTGGATTATATCATCCTTTCCCATTCATTTGATTTCCCCTTAATTGGTGCGGTATTGTCCCCAGGTCATCCCACTTCAGATAATATTTAATAAAATTAAACATAAGTGTTCAGACATAAGCTATAGAATGATAGTGGGCCAGAGTGTGGGTCAAAGCCTATATCTTACTCAGGAACCTAGGGAAAAGGTGCTTTTTAGACAATATGTATAAGCTGGACAAAGATGAGCCTCTAATGGTGATAGACATATTCATATTTCTTTCAAAAAATATAGGAATGAACTAGCCTGTAAATTTTTAGGCCATCATATTACATAGTAGAGTGGTTTCATGAGATCCAGAAATAGTTGTACATAAACTAAAGAGCTTCTATACTAGTCAATATGCTAGTGAGAGTTCCAAATAAGAGGAAAGAGAATATTTAACATGAAATCCAGAGCGTAATCAGGACTTGAGTAAAATTCTAAGTCAGATAATAAAAATGATTTCATAGAAGTCCTATATTTACCACACAAAGAAAAGCACCAGTACCATATGGTTCATAATCATTTTAATAGAGATTTGGTATAAAAAGTAATATAAATGGTCGCAATATTTAACAAAAATATTAAAAAAGAGTCTCAATACCAGGAAAAAAAATTAAATCAATTGGCTATTTAACACGAAAGAATACAGAAAAAAAAATAAAAAATTGACGCCATATTTGTTAAACTAATTCATACAGCAAAGTTTTTTTTGTTGATGCCCAAAGACTTTCTTAATCCTAAAACCTTTGTTAACAGACCAACAGTATATAGTCTCTGGTATAATTATTTGAGGTGAGATCAACTTTACTCTCAATAGAATCACAAATGATGAAAAGGAGTATGTGTCACAGATCTTGCAATAAGCATTATTGGTACTCTGCTAGTGTTCCAAGGTGACAATACAAAGCTCTTTGCCATTTACTTTTACATCACTAGCTATCTTTCACAACAAAATAGCAACAGAAAACTCCCAAACTCAACCATATGTATAAAGATTATATTATGGTTAGACAGGTGAATAATGGCAATTTACTGCTCATCTTTATATGTGACAAATGGCAATTTAAAGCCCGCACACTTATGTTATTTTTGGCAACTTCTGCCCAAAATCTTCCCTCCCAGTCCATCGTTTACCATTAATATTCAATATTTTCAATTAGGGGCTTCCTTTAGCCTCAGATATAAAAGTGGTAGGCCATCAATTATCTACATATAACCACCTAGGGATGCCTTGCCCTGGGGACCTACAAATAACTACTATACGTCAAGGATCAATATAACTGTTAATCACTGAAAGTTATTAGGCAGAGGTAAACTATTTTTATATAAAGCAGATTTTTAAATAGAGTTTAGAACTTAAGTATTGTGAAGAGATTGGGGCATAATAATCATGAGTAATATGAAGGAAATAGGGGTGCAGGTGTTTTGAAATACTTGAGACCACATTAGTAGCAGTTTAAAAAGGATTATTATATGGCACTTGTCAAATTTAAATAAAAGCAAATAGTTAATAACCATTTAAAATAAATTTGTACAGCACTGGTGTACAGCAGCCTGATTTATTCCACTTCAGGCATTTAGTGGAAAGTGTTTATATCAATTCTTACCTCTTAAACTTGAGTAAGGTATTCTTAGATTCTAAATTAAACAACTTGGCGACTTTTAGCTGTTAATTTAAGATATTACTGGATGATAAGCCTAGATTATTGATTAATGGATAATTGGCTATCCGTTGAAATCATGATGAAAATTAGTTTTAATTCAATGGGATTTAATGTTAATTGTTAATAAACAACTTGACATAGAAGATATAAAATTATGACAGAAGAAACCGCAAAAGGGTCAAAACTCAAGGAATACCATCTAGCTTAAGAAATTAATACTCATCTGCATGGCGGAATTAGTGAACTCAAATCTGATGAAACCTTATTGAAAAAGGTGAGGCAATAACCTTGATTAGCATAAGAATGTTAATGATAAAAAAGGAGAGGACCTTTAAGAAAGTTAACCAGCAGTGTGGCTGCAAAGTGTAGAATAACATAGCAAGAAATCCTTAGACTTGTCAGTAGTGAGACTCTACAGATATATAATGATATTTATTTAGACACTTACTGTTTCTATTTTATCTTACTATATATTGGGAGACAACGATCATCACATTATTTCTCCATTTCATCAGTGGTATCTAGATCCTGTGAAAATTTTCATAAGATTATACTCATCTTAAATGCTATCTGCTGGAAATAAAATAGTGGTGCTCATTTTAGGGGTTCAAAAATTAAGCCCAAAGCATCATATCTTGAGCCATGACCAGTTTTAAGCCACCAATCCCAATTATCTCTGTCAAACCATGTGGGCTTCAGATCTGAGTGCAATAGCAAACACATGGATATCTTAGATAAAAAACTTCTACTCTTCATTGTAAGCACACCATCTGATCCAGGTGATGCTCCAATAAAAATACAACTTGCAGACTGTCCAATGCAGGAGTCAGCTCAACACGGGAAGTTGACTAATGTTATCCCTGAGCAGCTACGCCACATCATGGAGTGGCTCCTTAGAGAGTACCACCTCTATGAAGGAGTCATTATAGATAATTTCATGATTATGTTTTAACCAACGGGACAAAGCTCAGCCTTATAAGATGTACATGTCCTATCTAGACGCCAGCACTACTGGCCTTGCATGACATCTCAACTTTCAACAGAGCATGTTGTAATACCTAGTTGCATATATTCAGCCAACAATATGGCAGCAAGTGCTGGTACGCCACAACATAGAAATTAGTGACATCATGATAATTTCGCAGGCTCACCATAATGATAATGGCATTCTGTGGCGCCTTATCAAACGTTCATTGAAATCAGATGAGCATTTGTTCAAGTTCATTCTTGCATCACTGATGTACATGGCTTCATAGATCAATTTGTACATCAGCTGAATAGGAGCTTCCAAGGGTTATGGGGTAATCATGAACCATCGTGGCCTTACTAAAGAATGGATAAGAGATGTCACCACGATAGGGGCAATACTCAGCACTTTTTGCAGGTGTGACAAAATAGGTGTTAGGTTTAAAACTGCCAAAGCACGCATCAGGGGTCACATCACTCACTTGAAATTACATTTCACTGACCATTTGGATTCAGTAGCTGTCATCCTTAGCTAGCTCCGTAGAGAGTGTAGTAACCACATAACATCTGAAACCCCTAATACCTCATTCCTTAGTTCTGCTGAACATGGACAATTGGTAGACCAGTTGAATATTAGAGGCTCTCAGTAGCATCAACTAAGCCAGGCATTACTCCTTCCGTTCACTGAATTAGTAGAATACACCAAGCTTAGGGTCAGCTTGGATACTCTGCGTCAATCCAACAATGAGTTACTCTTGGAAATAACATTTCTAGTGACCAACTTAATGATTTGTCCAGACAGATCCACAGCATTGGGAACCAAAATCCCAATTGAAGGAAACCATTGATGACATAGTCAAATATCTGCAGAGCCTCAAGCGGAAATTAGAAGCTGAAGTTAATTACCACCAAAACTAGCAACATTAAATTGACAAAATCGAACAAGACGCCTTAAAATGGAGTTGTCAGTGCAATTAAGGCAAGACAAATAGAAAATGTCAAAGAACTCTTCACTAAATGGGTATTAAAGAGATCTGGGTAATGAAAAGCAACGGCTTTGGAGACATAAACTATGCCTCTCATAAAGAGATCCCTTTGGTAGTCATATTTTTACAGGCAGAGGAACCCAATAGAATTTAAAAGGCCGCGGCATATTTAAGTTACACCAACTGACCCACATACACTCCTAAAAATGGTGCAACGTTCTCTGGGCAAGAGGCAACTCAGTCATCCCTAGATCACGCAGTCTAGAGTGAGATGAGTGTTTACGTCAATAAGCTGCCAAATTTAATTGAGATGGAAACACGCATAGATTTTCTTAAGCTATTTTAATTTTTTGTAGAAAGAGATTCAGATCATTGTAAGGCAAGGCTACTTATTTCCGATTTAGATGTTGAGAGCGCCAACCAGGTCACTTGCTACTTGAGGGACAGAATTTTTATTATCAGAAAGTCAAAGACATAGTTTAATACTATTTAGGGCTGTAGAAAAATGGCTTGATAAAAAGTCAACTTTTTGTCAATTGAGTTCCAGAACAATGAAACCATGACGGAGTTTGCAAATAATTCTTATTAAAAATCATGTCTTAGTAGTGGCAGGCATACTTTTTGAGGCTGACATTGGTATTGTGATGAATTCAATGGTGAGCCACACCATGAGCTCTTCATTGCAATGGTCCTGTTTTTGCAAGTGACGTACCCCTACTCAAAATCATCAACTACCTGCGATGATTATCTGCAATGTTCAGACCTCTCAACTCAAAAAGGAAGTCACTGATGATTATTTCCGGGCTACCATTATCAAGAACCCTGGCACAAGAGGCCCTACAACCCTCCACCCAACCCTCAGGCAGGACTCTCAATGACACTCAGAGATGAGATGAATCCAGAGTGAGGTGCCATACCTGTGGGCAAAAAAGGACACTTTGCAGTACAGTGTATCACTAAGTGGCAAGTCCACGTCATACAGATGAACCATTATGACTAGGGAATAGACTGGGAGGAGTAGAGAAGTGCCCCTTTTCCTCTGCCACTTAAATTTCAATTGTTATGACTGAAACCAACAAGCTGTTCTACAATGGACCTGGTAGCCCCACCAAAAAGCTGGTGTATTAATAATATTTTTGATGGTTTACATGTACTGAGCCAATCGCAGGCTAAGGAAGCAGCAGCAGAGGAGGCCGCTGGGAGACTAAGAAGCCCTACACCTTCAAGATACTGGAGCAAAACTCTTTGGATAGACCCTGACTCTCATCAAATGTGTCCTTGCTTAAAGGAGTTAATGTCGCCATCCCTGTGGAGATGATCACTAAAGAATATTCCCAGATTAGAACTGGTATCATGCGCTTCCTTGACAAAAAGGACTTTTTGGATATATAAATACTGAAAAATCGAGATTCATATTATTCAAAGTGTACCTATTGTAGTATTTTTGTGGAAAAGACCAAACTTCGCTCAATAATAGATGCCAGAGCTCCTGTTAACATTAAATAAAAAAGTGGTGGCAAACTACCGCTGAAACTCAATGCAGAACACTGTGTGGTATATGTGATGGATCAAAATACACCCATTTTTGAAATGTATAAAGTTTGATGCCAACTTCAATTTGTGTTGATTGCCATGCCTGCTCCAGAGACTGTGTTACCTAACCACAAACATAACATAATGATAAGAGCAGAATTCATGCGCCACTTTGCTGTAGTAGTTGACATGTATGAGGAAATGTTTGAGCTCCTTGGACAAAAAATCATGTCTATTTTACCTCAAGTGGTGTGCAATAGGATCTTGCCCGCACTAGCCATGTTAATCACACATACAAGGATGGAGTAGTCCCCGTCTTCCCTAGCAATGAAAAAGAGGATTAGGTTCCTTTTCAACCAAATAAATGAGTATAAGAGGCTACCTCTACGATCTCAAGCACCATAACAATACCCTCTGGCCACCAAGTCATGGTAGAGACTGATCTTGTAATAGATATACCATAAAGACTATTATAGGAAGTCTTCACCCCTACCCAACATTCTTGATACAAACCCCCACGTGACCATGAATATGATATACCAGATTTTGGAGAGATAAAAGTGTTGCTAAGAACTTGCAGAAGGGGTCGCTGATGGTCAAGACACAGGAGGAAGCATACCTATACTTTACCCCATCAATGAGGTCCACAGTTTATAAAAACTTGAAGCGCAAGAAGAGTTTGGAACTTACAGTGAAACTTAAGCATGTATTGGTTGTAGTTTCAAGAGAAAAGTAATGGGACTATCAGAGGAGCAAAATGATCATGCGTTGGCGCTATTTAAAAAACTATAAGAGATCTTTCTAACCAATGACAGTGACTTGGGATGCACTCACAGCATCATCAACCATTTAGTTACAAGAAATTCATGCCCATCTGGTCGCATACAATTTGTCATTCCAAAGCCGTGGAGGAAGTAGTTTCCAAAGAGATTTTAATGCTATTGTTGCATGGGTTGCTGAAGCTATCTAAAAGCTAGTGGGTTTCTCACATGTTTTTCAAGAATAAAGACGAACTAACTGAGTGGTTATTGACTACTGAAAACTCAACAAAATCACAAAATAGACTCATACCCATTACTAAGATCAACAATGCATTATATCACATAAGCTGCACTCATTATTTTTTCAGCTGGACATGATATTGGGCTAGTGGCAAATTGAGTTACTAGAAGCTGAGTAAGAGAAGTGCGCAATAATTACTACTTAAATTATTCCAGCCCACTTAAAGTGCTGCAAGGACTGTGCAACACCCCAGATACATTTCAGAGGGCCATGGACATCATCCTAGGAGACCTCAAGTTGCCATATATTCTCATCTACCTTGACAACATCACATCTTCTTATGGACATTTTCAGAGCATTTAGAACATTTTAAGGAGGTGCTCCACTGGCTCGTGGTGGTAAAAATAAAATTTATTTCCCAAAAATGCCATTTCTTTAAGGAAAAGCTAAAATAACTTGGGCTCATAGTAGATGCTAAAGGACTTAGGCCGCACCTGGAAAAGTGAGAAGCCATCAGTAAGATGGCCCAGCCAGTTAACAAACGCGATGTTCAAATAGCTTTAGGCATGAATGGTTACTAATGGCGTTTTCTTCCTAAATTAGCTGTATTGGGGGCCGCTCTTTATACTTATAAATTAGGACGCCAAAGTTGTTTAGACAGAACAATTCCAGAGTGCTTTTGACACTCTTTGGATGGCGCTGATCAACATCTTGGTGTTAAAACTTTTAAACGTTGAGAAGGAGTTCTTTATAAAGATCAACGCACCTTCTCTACCATAGGAATGGACTATCACAACAGGATGAATATGGCGTGGAGCACCCTGTTGCCTATTAATGCAGGAGTCTAAAATGACATGAACGGAACTACAAAATGACCAAGCAGTTGTGCTTAGCTGTGATTTATGGTTACAAAGAGGTTTATGTGTAGTCCATGCAGTGATTTTCAAGGTTGTGATCAATCACGCCTCCTTGCACTAATTACCGGGCCTTTGGAAGCCAGGGGACACATTTCTTGGTGAGCTCTCAAGCTTTAAGCATGTCACTTTGTATTAACTCACCACCCTGGTGTTAAGCACATGACATCAAAAATCTATTATGACTGCCTTTTGTCGCTATAAAGGTGGACCTTATTGACGTAATGTATACAAAGATGATCAGCGGAAAATATTCTAATGAAACACCTCAAGTCATCTGGCATTAATTGGAATGAGCCCAACACCTTATGGAAAAATGATGAGATATATAATTAAGCTAGAGCTCTACACTATATTCTGCAGTCCCCTATGACTGAATATTAGCATGAATGCACAAGGCAATAGGACATGGAGGGCTACATAAAAGGTAGAATTTTTGATTGCAATATTACTGGGAAGCATGCACTTACGTTATTAATACTATTTCCTGATGCCATCAATGCCAAGTGGAGAAGCCCTTACACAAGAAGACCTCCTACCATCTGGTAAAGCCCCAGTTCGCATGGCACATTGTATCCATTGATTTCATGAGACCCTTAGACAGGCACAAATCAATCCAGGTAAGTCATGGTAACAATATATCATTAGATGAAACGGATAGAGGCACGAGCAATAGGAGACCTAGGGGTGGTTACTACTTTAAAATTTAGAATGGAGTTCATCACTCAATGTCACAGCTGTATGAAATTCATATTCTTGGATAATGAGACTAATTAAACCTCATATGTCCTCCATAAGCTAAAGGAGTTAGTAGCAATCCATAGGGCACTAACAACTCCATACCATCCCAAGTCCAATAAAACTATCAAGTGTTAATGGGACCTTAGTGAATATACTCAGAAAACATGTGACAGAGACTATCAGACTTGAGCTCCCTCCTCTCTACTGCAGTTTTTATGTACAACATCAACTATCACTCTGTCTAGGAAGGGTCCATCCAGATACTCTACAGGAGGCACCCGGCCCTGCCTCCACTACTCTACTCCTGCATGGAGGATACTGATGTAATAGATCTGCAACATTATTTGGTGACTCTGACATCCAAGCTCATTAAACTTAGATCAAAATGTACTCAAATTGCTTGGACAAGGATATTAAGGATCATAACACTGATCAATGATGGTGTAGCATACTTCTTCAGTTTGATTTAGGAGAGCGCGTCCTGTTACACAATTTGCACGATTTGAATGATGAACAAACTAATTAACATATGGATTAGACCATACAAAATCATAGAGAAAATATCCTTTTGAACATATATGATCAAGAGAGTTAGCAAGTGGCCAGATTATCATCAAGTGCATGATAAGTTCCTCCAGCCATATAAACAATAAATAACCAAAAATAAAAATAACTAATAATAATAAATAAAATGAAAATGAAAAAGAGAATGAGAAAAGAAGATATGTATAATTAATTAATAAAAATATAACAATAATAATGATACTAAGACAATGCTAGATGTTTATGAATAGCAAAAAATAAACAATAATTTTTACACTTGCATCCCATAGCACAACTATCTTTATCGCTGCCAGACCTCTTTATATGCCTCCCATGATAACCACTGACGGAATGCCCACTTCATCAACCTCTACCTACTGGCTTGGAATGACTTAACCTTGCTAGGCGTCATGAATTTTTTTTCATGAGGACAGTCTCAATCTCAGTAAAGGGCAGCATCAGCGACAATGAGTGGGATGATCTGCCCTCAGGAGGGGGAGAGGCCTCCACAGACGGTCTGCTAGATGAATAAGAAATAGGAGCAAAGGGTTGGGATGAAAAAAAGCTGTAATTATAGAACAAATATTGATGCGGATGCACTTCTGCATAACCATAAGGAGACCCCATAACCACAGTAACTGATTACTGCAAGACATTAAGGAATAAGCGATGATGGATGTGCATATAAATCAGGCACTGAACGAGGAGCTATGTCCCAGATTGAGGAGAAAAGGATGCTCCAAGTGCTAAGCAATCCACAAGAGAATTGTCCAGGCTGGGATAGGCATATGTAAATGAGGTGGACGCAGAAAAGGCTGCCCAATGGGACAATTGAGCATTGTATAATGATAATTCATCATATGACTAAACTTATCCATGGGGGAAGGAAGATCATATGACAATGAGAGACATTAAATGGAGGATACTGATTTGGATCATTAGTTTTCAGAGCCTGGAACGTGGCAAAGCCCTGAAATGCATATTAAATGAGCGGTTATCTTGGAAGTTTACAGCCAAAAAATGCAAGTGGGCTGGAGTTCAAAGGAACTCTCCCAACCAGCTAACAAGCACTCATGAAACGAAGTATAGCATCCAATGGACCAAAACACCCTGAATGATGCTCAACAGTCAGTAAAATCATCATATGAGTGAAGTGTCCACTTGGAACTGCGCCACATTAGTAAATGAAGGCCCCTACAACGCGCGCACCACAGCATAACTGCGTTACAATATTTCCAAAAGGAGTGCACATAACGTCAGGTAGTAAAACACTTTGTGAGGAGCTCCTCATGAGCCAGAGCAGCTGGAACATCCATCACTGGCATATCATTATGATATTTAGAAACTCAGCCAATGGGACTAATATAAGATCAGGCACGCCTCCATCACACCATATTCTGATAAATTACAAAGTTGGACGAGTGTGTGGCTGAACAAAAAGTATTATGAAATCACGTAAATCCAGCAACTAAAAGATGACACCAAAGAAGACTATTGTCCAGTCAAGGGCTAAATGTCAGAAATTTTCTGACATTTAGCCCTTGACTGGACAATAAGTCTAAATTTATTGACTGACAGATCATTGGCTATCTGCCAATATTACGACTAAAAAATATTTAAATAGTCATATGGAATTTAATGTCAATTATCAATAAACAATATGACATAAAACATATTTGATTCTTATAATAGAAAGCGCTTAAGGGTCAAATCTCAAGAAATACCGTTTAGTTCAATAAATTTATACTCAGATGCATAGCGGAAATAGAGAACTTACTATGCTAGAACTTAATTGGAAACAATGGAGCATTACCCACAATTATTATAATAACGGTGACAAAAAACTTAGGAGAGTCCTTTGTAATGATTAACCAGCAGTGTAAATATGCCAGTGTAGGTAAAATAGCAAGAAATCCCTGGGGTGGGCGGGTAGTGTGACTCTACTGATAAAACAAAAATATATCTATAGTCACTTATTGTTTACATTTTAAATATGTCTCAAGGAAGGAGATCATCATATTGCCATCCCATTGCATCAATGATACCTTAAGCCTGTGGAACTTTCACCCATATTTTACTCAAATAAAGAAAATCTGCCAGAAATTTGATAGTAGCTTTTCTTTCTTGTCAATTCAGCAATTGTTCCATTCTCATTAGTTTAAATGGTGTTTTCATCATATGATAAATTTATATCAATAATTATAATCCTAGCCATTGGAGCGAAATCTTTAATTATATTTACTAAACTTAACTTTCAATTGACTAATTAGCATTGATAACAAAATTTAGACAAACTTGCAACTTTGTGCAAGACTAAACTCTGCTAAGAAAAGCACCTGAGTCCTCTTCCTTAAAGAATAAACCTATTATTTGATATAAGCTCAAGGTTGATGCTGATATTGATTTCTATCCAAGGATTGACTCAACTAGGGCTTTAATCAAACAGCATTAGCATTTTTTGAGTAAAAAATACTTATGATCATGTTAATTGGAACTATCTGAACCAAGTAATAAAATGCAGCCATAGTCATATTGAACTTAGATTCTGGTTTAAATGTATCACATTTGGCTCACACTTCCATATAATGAATATAAGTTTCTATATATGATAAATATAAGTACAGCGATGCTATAGACAAGGTAAAAAAATAAGTTTTAGTACTATAAAACTTAACCATTTGATTCAAGAATTTATAAAGCAAATCAAGAAATTTAAGAGTAAAGAATGGAAACGTCAAAACCATTTATCTAAAAAGATGATAGGAATTGGTGGATCCATCCAAAGCAAAATCCAAAATTTAGACCAACAATGATTTTAGTTGAGTAAATATGGGCACTATGCAGCTCAAAAAATCATATAAAATTCTAGGGTTGAAGTTCTTGTATAAATGGGGGAGACCTAATTACCAACATCAATGAAAATGTATGAATGATAAGGAAATATGCCTAAGGATAAGCTAAATATATAAGAACATCAGATCAACAAATTTCAGATCTAATAGCTGACAGGCTAAAATGAGTGGTCCAGCATTATGCACCAACGGGAGTTCTGCTAAGATTCATAAAGGTAGGTATCAAGATAAAGTGCACTGAAAACATGAATGCCACAATGGATGTTAGTGAGTTCATGACATCAACCCCTCAAAAACGATGAAAGCATTGGAGGGAACAGAGAAGGCGCCAGCTTCAAGTGTGATTACTAAGGAGTTTTATTTTAACTATAGTCACCATCTGGTCTATTGTCTTCATACACTAGACGTTCAAAACTCCACCTTACCTCAGAAGAAGAACCAGTAATCCTTAATAGATCTAAAATTCAACAAGTGGCGCTCATGGCTGGGAATGTGGATGGTGACCACGACGAGTATGGGAGTAATTTAATAAATTATTTAGAACTATTACTAGGCCCAATGGGAATAAAGAAATGATTGTATCCCAGACTAATTGGAATGATGTACCTATCATTACCTACCCTGATGAACCTGTTTCACCTAAAGAACTAGAACGTCTTGAACATCAGTTGTTAAGAGGGTTTCAAATGGGTCAAGGGCCTGCGGACAACATTAGTAATCCTTTTTATCACCAATGACAGCAAGATGTGTTGTGGATGAGATATTTAGCTCATAATCAATTGAGCGTAGCTCAAGTCTGAAATTAACTTAATTGGGATAGAGAATATTGCACATTACTTAAATTGAATTTGTACACCCCA